>PVHP010007506.1:0-56379 GCA_004024765.1 Zapus hudsonius
CGGTTTTTCTTTCTTTTTTATTATGTCATCAATATAAAACCTAATAAGTTCATAGAATTTGAGAAGCAAGGTAGTCTGAGTTATTTAGTAAAAATGCAATAGTTTTGTCATACAAGGTAGTCTTACATTCTTTCAAACAAATATTTCACATTTTGGTATTTTATTGAATTATTCAATGAACCTATAATGAAAATCATGAAGCAAAATAGAACGACTATAGAAATGAAATTATCAATCATTAAATAAATTTTTACTGAATTTAGACTACACCCAAAAGGAAACACAAACTCTTAATAAGAGGTTTTTCCAGAAGTAAATTTTTTTGGTTAGTATCTAGAATCTGATCTGGGATATATGTAAAATGAATGCATTAAGAAAATAAGCTGGGGCTGGAGAGATGGCTTAGAAGTTAAAGCACTTGCCTGCAATACCTAATGACCCAGGTTTGATTCTCCAGAACCCACATAGAGCCACGTGCTCAGTGGCACATGTATCTGAAGTTTGTTTGCAGTAGCTGGAGGCCCTGACATGTCTATTCTTTCTTTCTCTCTCTCCTATATTTCACTCTACTTGAAAATGAATCAAAAAATCAATAGAAATATTTTTAAAAGAAAATAAGTTGTATTCAAAAGTGGGTAAATCATTTGAATCTTAATTCATGACTTAGACATATGCCATTGCTCCATCAATATTGGTGCTTTTGATTTTAAAACTCAAGTCATGTAAGTGGATGTAGATTCAATATGAATTTTACAGATATTAATATCCTGATATATTTTCATGTGTTTAATGAATATATACATTTCTTTATCATTCAGTTTAAATAGTTTTATATAGTTATCCATGCATTTATGTGTTTATGTGTACATTCCGGACAGTTCTTTATTAGGACATATGTACAGCAAGTGTGATTATTGGTAATGACTTTAAACTTGATGATGGAGAGAGGCTTGGATATCAAGAAAGCATTAATTTGTATGGGCTGTAAGGATGTTTCCAATGGTGAATGGATCATGAACACTCTGGCCTAATCGATGGATGATGGATTTGTAACATGACATCTTACTGGGAGACGGTAGGATCTACCTGGAAGAAGTAGATTACTAGGCATGTGCCCTAGAATGATATTCCCTGTTCTGAACCCATACTGACTCCTTCTGCTTCCCAGATGTCATGAATTTAGCAACCGTACTGTACCATGCTCTCTGCTTTGATGCTGGGCCTCAACATAGGCCTAAAACAATGAGCTAAGTGAACAGGGGCTGAATTCTTTCCAACTATGAGCCAAGTAAATCTCTCCTCCTGGAAGTTGCTTATACTAGGTATTTTGCCTCTAATATGAAAGTGACATAGCAACTACAACCTTGAATTCTAAGGGTTTCTTCCCATTTTTATATGAATGTTTCAAATAGGAGACAGGTTTAATTTGCAGAAGCCCAAATGGCAATTATCATTATGTTTTGATTAATGCTATTTTTTTTTATTTTCAGAAGCCATTGTCCTCCATCTGCTCAGAAATTGTTCTGTCTCTCTGTTCTCTACTGAAAGACTTCCCTTGGCACCTTTCATGTTGAAGTCCATGTTCCAATACCAATTCAAATTTCATGTGATGGTAAGAAAAGTTGGCATGTATTTTTATGTCACAAAGATTTTCAGATATGAATATAATTTGAAAAAAAGATTCATTTTTCCATAATTGAATTATAAATTGTAGATATTTGTTCTGCATGTCCTTCTAGAGAGCACACATTGTATTCAATAGAATGTGTTCATACCACTTTCCTTCCAGTGCATTAGAGGTATCTTGCTTTGTCTTTTCACTTGTTATTTTCCTGATTTAACCAACCCTGGTTCACTGTGTGCAATACATATTTCTTCTTTATGGATGATACAAGCTTATCTTTCTTTATTTTTTGTTTACATCAAATTTTTCTATGATGTACCCTGTTTATACATTGGTTGATTTTCATTTAATTTTATGATGCTTCTGCTATTTCCTCTTAAAACCTTTTTTCTTAACTATTGCCTCTCTTCTTTGAAATGACAATTAAAAACTACATCAACCTGATAAATCCCACATCTAGGCAATTTTTTTCAAGGTAGGGTCTCATTCTAGCTCAGGCTGACCTGAAACTCACTCTGTAGTCCCAGGCTGCCCTCCAATTTATAGTGATCCTCCTACCTCTGCCTCCCGAGTAGTAAGATGAAAGGCGTGCCCCACCATGCCTGGCTTAAAGGTCAATTTATATTGACCTTTTTTCTTATTTTTACATTATCTAGTTTATTTTTGGGTAATTTTTACTATGCTTTAGCAATGTGTTGTATGACGTGATCCTAATATCTTTCTCTGGAAAGTTCTTACTTTTATTTTAGGAGGCAATCCAATTACCAGTTCATCATCTTCAATTTGGGCAAATTTATGTTTATTCTTTGGTAGAGAGAATTTAGCAAAATCCCACGATGATTCCCAAGTCCCTGTACATTGGTCTGATCTCAAGCCTCTCCTAAAGATCTTTTTCGGGCATGACTTCAAGTTTTGTTAGAGCAGGTAATTTCTTTAAGTGGTGGTCTTTATCAGAAAGCTGAACCTTTCTGTTTCTGTAGATGAATGTTAAAAGTGAGGTAAAGTATCACAAGATTCAGCCTAAGTCTGTTGACTCACTAGTATCATTTAAAAAATCTGAACTCCACTGTAACAATACTCTGGTAAATTTGGGGCAGTCTTGATCTGCATGAATACAGTTCTGCACATATCTTTCTTGGCACCTTTGCATACAGGGATGCTTGCCTCGGGGGTCCTCAATAGGAGCTCAGGGTTAACTTAGATCCCAGATCACATACATGCAAAGAAATGGTCCTTAGGCAAGACCTGAGATAATTATGAAGCTTCTCTAATATATTTTCTATCTGTTAGGATTTATTCTCCAGTGACTGAAAGCAGTTACCATGTAAATCTTTTCCAGATTTATCATGGTTTATTATAGTTTAGTATCTAAATTGCTATATATGGAAGTTTTGTTGCATTTATTGAAATTTTCTTTATGAATTATTTATTACTAGAATTGTTCAATATAATTAAGAAACTTATTCAATAGACCTCAGAAAAAAAGTCATGCTACTATGCCTCCTGTGATATGAAATGTTAATTATTTACATTACTTTTGAGTACTTAAATTGTTGACACATGATTAATTCTCATTCATTTCTCCTATCACTTGCTGAAATACAAGATAAATGCATGGATAGTTATTAGTACAGAGTATAATATACAGGTTATATGGTTTCTCATTTTTTTCTTCTGATATCCCCATTTAGATTGAAAAATAAAATATTCGTTATAAATATATTCACAATACATTTCACAGTCAGAGACATATTTGAAAATATTTTCAAAGATGGATCCAGATGATTTATAAATTTTAAACTTAATTTATGAAGTTTCCTTATATGGTATTGACTAAAAAACAATTTCTATTACATCAGAATTCACCTCAGTTTTAAGTTACTATGGTCAATGTCTTTCATATCAAAAAATTGAGGCTAGGGGCTGGAGACATAGCTCAGTTGCTACAGGCACTTGCTTGTCAAACTTGATGACCATGGTTTGAGTGCCTAATACCCACATAATGCCAGATGCACAAAATGGTGCATGTACGTGGAATTTATATGCAGCCACAGAAAACCCTGGATGCTCATCTCCACTTTCTCTCTATCTCTTTCTCTGTCTTACATTTAAGAAATACTTTTTTTAAAAGAATTTTTTTAAAATTAAGTAAAAATGGGCTGGAGAGATGGCTCAGCGGTTAAGGCACTTGCCTCCAGTGCCTAAGGCCCCGGGTTCAATTCCCCAGGACCCACATAAGCCAGACCCACAAGGTGGTGGCCCTGGTGTGCTCTCTCTCTCTCTCTCTCTCTCTCTCTCTCTCTCTCTCTCTCTCTCTCTGCTTGAAAATGAATAAATAAAATATTTAAAAAAAATTAAGTAAAAATTAGTTGTCAACATGTGAGCCAACATTTGGCTTTTGAAAAATCAAGTATTATAAATTGAGAGAATGACTAAAATTATTATGACTAAAATTATTATGCCTTTATATTTGGAACATAAAGTTTAGATCAAAAGCATGATATCAGGGAACTAATGAGATTAACAACACAGGCAGTGAATTAGGGATGCAATTTATCTTTGGAAAATGTACCTTGTTATAAGGATGGCCGCATCCACGGAGCTGATGTCTTCTCCCCAGCTTGTTGACATCTCTACCTGTATATCATTCTTCTTGCCAAATTCATCATGCTGCCACTTACAGAAACTCTCCAACATTTTCTCCCCATGGTGCCCAATATACAGATCTGCCTGCAACGGATTACAGTTAGCTCCAAGCACATTAGTCATATATATCTGAATAGCAAAACCTGAGGGAATGTTCTGAAATACTGAAGCAGGCTGCCAGCCATATTATTCATTAAAACCCGGAAGATATTTAGAGTTAATTTAACCTGAGCTGAAATAAAAAAAAAATACTAGAAATTTTGTGAAGGTATAGTAATTACAAAATCTGTTTAAAGCTGCCTTTAAAAAATGGTATGAAGAACAACAGAATATTAACAATTGTAGAACTCCTGGGTATTTATATTTACTTCTACAATTTGTGAACAAAGTTTTTCTAAAGTGCTTTTTAATTAATGCTTTTTAATTGGCGAGTATGACCCCAAACTATGACTCTCCACTAAAAATCAAACAGATAAGAAAACATTTTAAAAACATATGTTTAAATCATAATATAGGTCAGTCATTTAAAATAACTTAAAATTACATTTTGCAAAGTCAAGGTTTGTTGTTATGTTCCTTGGAAACTAAGAACATTCCATTTTTTTCGAATAAAATTGAGATATTACCCAAAACCAAAGGCCACTTTTATGTATACTTTAAGTGACTCAGTGGGTATTTTTGGATTGTAAGTCCATAAAAGTATATCCCCAACATTCCTTTTCTTAAAAGTTCCTGCACAATTTCTCACCCACTTAGGTGAATAAAGACTCAAGGCTTTCTTACTGGAGTTTCATGGAGCAGAATAAGCTTTGTCACACGAAGATTGACCTGCACACCAAGACTCTTGTGTTGGAAAAGGTTAAACACCTGAAAGCAAATAAAAATAAAAATCCTAAAGTAAAATTGAAAAATTAACAAAGCTTTTGTTAAGGGCCAGAGGAGGATTTTTTTTCAATATTCTATTTATTCATTTTCTAAGAGAGAGAGAGAGAGAAAGAGAGAGAGAGAGAGAGAGAGAGAGAGAGAGAGAGAGAGAGAGAGAGAGAGAGAGAGAGAGAGAGAGAGAAGAGAGAGCGCATGGACATATCAGGGCCTTCTGTCACTGCAAACTCAAACTCCAGATGCATGAGTCACTAGTATATCTGGCTTTTTTGTGGGTAATGGGGAACAAACCAGGCCAACAGGCTTTGTAAGCAAGTGCATTGAACTGCTGAGCCATCTCTCCAACCTCAATGAGATTTTTTATGTAGACCCTTTTTCAGTAAAAATTGGCATTTTCTTAATGTGTAGTACAAACTATGTTACTCTACTAGCAAAGTCATGTTGCCTGAGATGCTAGTGCGGGAAGATGGAAGGTGTCTGGCTTCTTCCTAGAGTGAGTGGTTGTGGAGCTCCAAGCCAAGCAGCATGACAGAAACGTCTGAAGCAGCAAAAATGAGCATGTATTTAATCCCCAAATCCATGCTTCTTACCTTGATTCCTAAGGTAATTGGAATTATAATTGAACATTTTATTCAGTTTATATGTTTTACCCATAATAACCACTCTTCATTATAATCAGCCAGTTCTTCCTTGAAGGTTTACACAACAGAGTATGCAATTACATCAAAGGATATACAATAAACATGCCTAAGATGCAAGTACAAGAGAGATCTCTGCAATCCAAAACCTGATTGCTAAATTTAACTGAGTATCTGCTGATTAGATTAAATCTAATTATTTTGAAAATATGCATTTAATGGAACAATGCTTGGCCCTCACAATCACATACCTACAGGGTGGGAGGATTCATTTTTAGACCACTTCAAAATTAACCTATATCCTGGGACCATGCATGTAAACCAATACTGTAACATTTCTGCTAATATCAATGGCCATCTTTTAAAAGATAGTATATATGGGGCTGGAGATAGGGCTCAGCAGTTAAAGGTGCTTGTCTGCAAAGCCTGATGGAGTGAGTTCAATGACCCAGTACCCATGTAAAACCAGGTGCACCCAGTGGCACATGCATTTGGACTTTCCAGCGGTAAGAATCCCTGGTGTGCTGATAGTTTCTCCCTGCCTATTTCTCTCTCACCCTCTCAAATAAATAAATAAAAATATTCAGATACAATGCTCTTATTTTAAATAAATAAAAGACAGAAAGTAAAGGCAGGGGCAGAGGGAGAGAGAGTGAGTGGAGGAGGGGAGAAGAAATAAAAAGGGGGGAAGGTAACACAAGTTTAATTACATTTGTTACTCCTTTGGACACATATTTGGTATACAGAACATACAAAATCAATATTTGGTTGATGTCAGTAAAATAAAAGAATAGCAATGAATTACTTTTTAAGAGATTTCTTGACGCCCTAGTATCAATTCCCTGTATAAGCAAAAAGAACTACTCTTTACAAATACTTATCCCTTCTTTACAGTTCTTGAACACATGGCAGGTGGACTCTAAGGTTTGCCTACCATGTTTAGGATGGTGAGAATGAACCTTCTGGCTGCATCTGCTCCATGATAAGAAATCATTGCTGGATCTGCAACCACCAAAGTCTCTATATTGTATTCCTGAGGAAACTTGTATGAATGCCGTTTTCCTCTTCCATTTTCTGTTAGACTTTTAGACCGAGGTCTTCCTTTATCTGTAACAGAGAAACAAATTTTTATATCCTTTTTCATGTATGAGGATTAATGCATTGCATGTATGTGCTCATATGCTTATGTCCTGGGCATTTAGTTAGGCATTCCTTTTTCTACTAAGACAATAAGCTTTCATGTGACATTTTATAGCTGAATAACCAATGCAGGAGCAGCTAGACCCACCTTTGTCTCCCCACCTGCTGTGTCACTCTTTCCTGTCAATGGTGGCTCCCTCACTGTTAAGAGCTTGTGACCTCTCTGTTTGTTCTTTTGATTATAGTTTTTCTTTATCAAAGAAAACTTCCTTACTGAAAAATAGCCCACTCAGCCTAGGCTGGATCTTCTATTTTTTTTTCTCTTTTAAAAAAGATATTTTCATTCTTTTTTTAAAAAATATTTTATTTATTCATTTTCAAGCAGAGAGAGAAAAAGAGAGAGAGAAAGAGAGAGAGACAGAGACAGAGAGACAGAGAGCACCATGGCCACCAACTTGTGGGTCTGGCTTATGTGGGACCTGGAGAATTGAACCCGGGGCCTTAGGCACTGGAGGCAAGTGCCTTAACAGCTGAGCCATCTCTCCAGGCCAAGATATTTTCATTCTTAAGTGCATCTTTTAGGCATTTTTTTTCTTGGAGATAGGGTCTTGCTATGCTAAGTAGTTTCTGATTCTCATGCCTCCACCTCCTGAGTGCTGAGAGTACAGGCACGCAATACACCATTGGCTTTGTTTTTCCCAGTCAAATACTCTGCCCAATGAATGCATCCCCAGACCTTGAGCTCATATTTCAATCTCTCTATCTAGTTTGATTTATATCTAGAAACCATAATCAGAAGATATTTTCAAATAAAGTTTATCTCTATTGTGCTTAAAAGTTGAGGATTTATAATAAAAGGTGTAATTAGATTAAAAACACAGGAACTCAAAAGGGATTGGCTCAGTGAAATCAAACACCTTTTTGCAAATAATATACAAAGGACTTTTAGGCCTTTTTATAAAGCTAAGACAAGATTATAAATATGAAGTTACTCTTTACAACATGAATAAAACTTACTGGGATTTTATGATAGCTTCAACTTCAGATTTAATAAGTCTGAGGTTTTCGACCATCCTTTGAGTAGATGTTACTATATATTTGAAAGTCAAGAGATAGGCTGAAATAGAGGCAGACTTTGGAACTAATAAATGGGAGACCAAACTCAGAGTTTTGAGTCATCTCACATGGAGAAAGCCAAGGTAGAATGAAAAGGAATGATTTCTGATAAATGCCTAAACATCGGGGACATGCATAGGAAACAGAGCAGAAGAAAAACTAAAGGGGAACAGAAATGGAAGCAGGAGATGAGTCATCATAAAAGTAGGAAGGCCCTACTCGAAAAAAATCAATACGAAGAAACCATCCATGGTATTCAAATTATAAAACAAGACCAAATTGAAGATAAATACATAGTAGTTCCTAGATATATATGTGCGTATCTTCACTTATATAATATATAGTCTTATAACTATATATTATATGTATTACAACTATATATTATATATATTATATATTATATATATAGTCATTCACATTTAGGCCATGTGATCAAGTTAATATAGAGCCCAGAAGTAAGTAGGGAAAGCTGCAGTTGATTACATGAGTAAAAAAAAAAAAAAAAAAAAAAACATTACATATAAGGCTAATTTTAAAATGCTTAATCTTTAAAAAACTTCCCAAATTAGGTAAGTGTAATAAATGATTTAATTGGTGAAAGCTTGTCCTCCTTGTATGCAATTCCTTTATCCAAACGGGTCAACATCAATATAAAAGCCATGCATAATAAGTGTTATGCAGTACATATATCGGAAACACTGTGAATGTTGGTCAAATGTAAAACATGCACTTGTGCTTTACGAACCTATCAGAGTTAATTCTCTAGAAGACTCTCCTCCACACATAATAGCCATACAAAGCCTTCTTTGTGTCATCCGCATACATGAGTAATTAGAACAGCTGGAAGTTGCTATGATCCAAAAGTTATGCATCCAGATTTTTATCATAAGTCATACAATGTAATCTGCTTGAATGGACCAAACCCAAGTGATTGTTTTTTACAGTTTCACAATGCAAAATGTTTTTGTTCACATGATAACTTTTGTTCAGCTGTTACTTTCTTTGTATCTACAGCCCACAAAATAGGGAAGAGGAGGCTATATCTTTATTAACTTGGTCACACCTGAAACATCAAGGAGAAAATTGAGACAGATTCACTGTTGAGCACGATTCTCATGCAATGATATGAGTTTTCACAGAGAAAAAGATTAAAATAAATTGAAATGAATGTATACTAAACTGAAATATATTATATTTTTCCTGAAGCTGCATATTCTAAAAAGATTATGATTTGGACCTCTTATGGCCTCTGCAAATATTACTGTCATACTTCATAAACCTGAACAATATTCAAATATGATAATTTTTGATGTACTTATAGCCAAGATATTTCTTGGCTATAAGTACATTAACAATTCATATCAAATTTGAAACTTGAATTATAAACACTTTACATTGAAGATGCTCCTAATACTTCCTCACATTATAATGAAAAATGTTTTTCAAGTTAGCTGCTATTCTGAGATGACTGAATTAGATGACATATTTTCTAAGGGATATGAGGAAGTACACAAAACAGACATCCTCACTTTATGTTTGTGAACTTGCAAATTACAGAAGGTGAGGATTTGATGATTGAGAATCTTTATGAGCCTCTGAAAAGTTCCAGACTTAAGACATTATTTGAACATATTTGACTTAGAGTAAAAAGAAATAACCTCTATTCTTCCTATTCTGATGGCAATTTTAACCTCCAAGATGAGATTTAGATGGGTTAAAAGAAAGAGGGATATGCTTGTGTCAATATAAAGAGATATTTATGAAGTTCTCTTGGAGGTGAACTAATGAAAAGGTTTTGAGCTCACCGTGTTTATTTCACCTCATCTGGAATTCTGTCAGTCATTTCTATTCCCGGGCAGTGTAAAGAAATACTTCACAATTAAAGAGCATTATAGAGTATGCTGTATGATCTCTGGAGACCTCCTGAATTCCTGACCTTTGATATTGAAATATAGTGCCTCATAAAAACAAAAGACATTTCAACATAGACATATCTAAGTGTTATCACTCTATAGAGAGATGAGAGAGAATAAGAGAGAAAGAGGAAGAGAGAGAAAAGCAAATGGAACATGGAGTCAGGGGTGAGGGATGTGAAGAGTCAGAGACAAGGAGATCTTCTGAAAGGATTGGATTCCCATTGCACATTTAGTTAAATCCTTTCAGGAAAACGAGTTACCTGAAATGACACCACAATAATGATTGTGAAGAGGTGACTTCTCAGTGGACCTTTTCTGCCTGTATAAACGGTGTGGGTGACCTGTTATGGCCATTGTATCGTTGAATGGCTCAATAAATATGAAGTCTTCCTCGAGTTGTATAAATCCCATCTGGAATATATAACACAAAACCATATGTAAGAAATACAATTTAAAATTACTTCCTAGCCTCTACACAGATGCTGCTTTCTGAATAAATGTGCACACAATTTTCTAGCAGGGATATTTTAGCAACTCTACTTGTAAGGTAACTATCTTAGCATTTCATTACTTCATCTTTATGTACTTTATTGCACTAGCATAAACTTCATTTAGCTAGTCTTAGCCCATGTGGGTGGGAGGCTGGATGCCAGCAACAGATGCACAGTAAAAATTTTGGAATGTTAAAGGCTCACTTTGGGAGACCCATGGGTCACTTACATATACAGAAAGAGCAATGCAGTTTTTAATTGCACACACAACACAGTCCAACTTCTTGACAATTCATATTTAATGAAGTAATTCTTGTTACATATCATGGCAAATGCAGGAGACAGAGCATTGAAATAAATACATAAAATATTCCTAAAGCCTTCTACTAAGTACTTTAGAAATGTCAGAATGAATTAGAGAAATGAGACACTACTTTCATACACAGATTTAATTTGGCAATAGTTTTATAGTGTTCCAATTGTGAACAGAATTTTTTTTAAAAACTGAAAATTGTGGTTAAGACCAATAAAATGAATTTACAAATCAGTATCCTTGTAATGCACTGAGGCTAAACCTACTCACTTATTTCTTTCCATTTTTGGAATAAAATTCACAGAACTAGGAAAATGTTCCACATAGATGAAGTAAGTGGCAGGAGTTTGTTTTTATAATATTTATTATTTGACTATAAAACCAATCTATACATAGCATCCATTTAACTGTGTTGCCACTTTAAGAAGCATTTTTTTAGAAATAATCCTGTAACACATGGATTATTCAAACCTAACTTGAATAGCAGTCTGCAATTCTGTTTCATATTAACCATGTAAAATGCATGTAGGACTCATTTAAATATGATGTGCATTTCACATAATAACAATTATTTCTTCAGAGGGAGTAAATTTTCCAAACTGAAAATTAAGAAAAATATATTTACCATAAAAATGAATTTTGGGGATACCCAGAAAGAGATTTCTTAATGCTATGTACATTTTCTTTCCTTCAGAATATCTCTTTTTTTCCTAGTGACTATCAAAGATTCACCACAACAAAATAGTCAACAAGTATTAGTTAATAAATGAATGATCCCCAATTTTCTCCATTTCCTCAGCTACAGCCTTCAAACTTAAATTATGTTGCATTATTAGAATGTATAGCATTTTAGATACAGAAAGATTTAGGAGATTGTCGATATCTTACTTTATTTTGTACCAAATTTCACATAAGACATCCTAAAGTTAGCCTAAATAACCTACTTAATTTTTCTTTATTGAATTCATCTTATCTCTAAAAAAAATCTGAAGTAAAATGAGTGTTTCAACTACCTTTTTCTGTTTCTACATTTCTATCTCTCCTCCAGTTTCTTCTGTCACCCCAAAATATTTGGGGTCAAAATTTATTCTAATACCCCCTTTAGAGTATCAGGCACATATTAATTTGTGCCAAATATTTTTATGTGATTTTCATATGACTTCCAGTGAGTTATTTTATTTTTCATTTATGTTTTACTTCTCTCAAATCTGAAATTAGCTTGACTTCTAAGGTTAGTACATTGAATGTTGGAGAAAAAATCATGGTCTTAATATGATGAGAAATAAGACAATATTAAATAGCATGTTAACTGATAACCATTAAGGATACAGAACATATATACATGCATTGTAAATACTTATCTTTGAATTAATAACACTGATAAAGGTAGAAAAGGTGCAGAAATGATATTGGTTTATCATATGTTAATGTCATTTTGAAATTCACTCAGCATTCAAAGGCACTAAATCTAGCACTGATGACTGAATTGTGATGTTCAGTGAGAAAATATGTGATTGGAATATATCCTTTCAACAGGTTATAAACAGCATTAAATTTATAACAAAAAAAACTTTATAAATTTGAGCTTCATAATATAAAAAATTAATAGCTCAAAGAACATAATTTTGAATTTACTGTTTGGGTTCATAACTTTTTGCTAGCACTATGCTCATAGCATAGAAATTTACAGTCAATTCATACAAAAATAGTAGCTCAAAAGATGGTTCACCAGTTAAAGGCACTTGCTTGGAAAGCCTGCCAGCCTGGAATTAAATTCCCAAGCCACTCACTTAAGCCAGATGTAAAAAGTGTAGCAAGTGTCTCTCGTGTTCCTTTTCAGCAACAAGAAGACTTGATGCACACACACACACACACACACACACACACACACACACACATGTTGAATAAATAAATAAATGAAATTTTAAAAGGATTATTTGATAGATAATCTCTAAAAATTCATCAAAAGGTCTTGTCAAGTGATCTGATGCTAGGCAACTATGAGTTCCTTACTATTTTATTTTAGTAATAATGATAGACATAACCAATATAAGTACTCAATCATTTGACTATTAACTGACTCCAGTGAATCAAAGTTCATTGAACTTTCAGTCTATTAATAAGTATTACTTAAAATGAATGTTCTCTTATATTTTTTGTTAAGAACTAGAAACATTGTCAAAATGTTATTTACCTATCATGTTAAGATTTGCTCTATATTTACTTATTTATTTTGTTTGTTCTTTCAAGGTAGGGTCTCACTCTAGCCTAGGCTCACCTGAAACTCACTCTTTAGTCCCTGGTTGGCCTCGATCTCACAGTGATCCTCCTAACTCTGCCACCCAAGTGCTGGTATTAAAGGTGTGTGTCACCTGCCTGGCTAATTTACACCATTTTAAAAACAAGGCCACTTTTAAAGAGAAAAAAATGTCAGAATTATAAATGGCCAGTCATTTGGTCAATATATGCCTACTGTCTGAGCACTGCATGTGGACTCAGTGCACTCTGAGCTCAGTCAGCTCTAGATGTCAAGACGTGGGATTCTATCTGACACCAAGACCATCTGCTATGGCACACGTCTCCAGCTTTGATCTATGCCATTCAACATAATCATTCCATTGAAACAAAATCATAGAAAATCTTAGATTTTCTGTTTCCTTAAAAAAAGCTTATTTTTTCATTAGAAACATAGATTGCTTTATCTGCATTGTGATTTTTTATAAGCTGTGAAAATATATAGACACATATAAACTTTTCTACCCCAGTGTTCAACAACCCACAGTTAGGCATCGTTTGTACTTGTGCAAATAATTGAAAGGGAAAGTAAAATAATGTGAAAACAAATACATCACTTTGCTGCATTATAAATGTAAACTTATTCCCTGTCTGTACCTTTCAAAATTTTAATCATATATCATTTTTATGATATATTGAGAATAAAATTAAGTTCAATATTTGCTTTTTTCTTCCTTTCATATTCATGGCATCCATTTGTCATTTTCATTTAACAGAGTAACAAGAAATTCAGTGTTTTATAATTTAGTGTTGCTTATTTGAAAATAGGCTACAATTTATTTCTTTTTTCTACTACCCTTGATATTTTATTTTTCTCTATTTGTATGCCTTGTGCATCAATTGATACTGCCACAAGATTCTAATCACAGTGCAAACTTTCATCTGGCCAATGATCACTAACATTTAAGCAGTGTTGCTGCGATTAATCAAATTTCAATGTTCGGTTTGTTCAGATCCCAGTGAGTATCGGGCTGCTGAAGAGAAGAAGATATGCTAAAGATATAGTATAACTTTTGTAAGAGCAGGTGATCCAAGGAGGTGTATGACACTCCTCTTTGCGTGCTCCCGCTGGGGTGACTTCTATCAGCTTCACTTCCTCACTTCACGTTTTCCTCACAGAACCAAATAATTACTGTCACCATCTCAAGTCTTCTCACTCCTTCATGCTGCTTACTCGCAAATTTATTTCTAGTCAATGTTTCAGTGAATTGGCTAATTTAAGACTCAACATAAAAGCATATATATATATATATTATAAATTTGTAAAAACCTATTTTGAAAACAAAGGGATCTAGAAATTCCACTTTAAGTATATAGCCAATGGAAATCAAAACAGTATGTTATAGAGGTATCTGAACTCTCTCCGTCCCCAGTCTTCACACCCATTATTTTCATATTGCTTGGGTTCTACTATTCTTCCATCCCCTTTTAGGATTTCTTCCCTACTCATTGGTCTTTTATTAACTTTTTGGTCTCTAGAGTAACTAGAAGCTCCCAAAGTGTACAGGTTATTGTCATTGCTTTTGGTTTTATACCAGAACAAAACGGTAGGCAATATTTTATTGCTGAAGATGCCACACCTTTTTGCTGTAGGATACGGACAAATCAAACTGAAACTGCATTGGAAGCTTCCTCCCCATTGGCTGGCTTTCGTGGTGCCAGACTTTGCTATGAAAGATATGGAGGGCGAAAGTCATCAGTGGTCTCACCTAATAGTGGACCCTGCATGTTTCAATACTAACCTGCCAGGAAAGATGTCCCCGGTGTACAATGGTGGCATTATGACTGTGAGGATAACTGTAGTGTAACCCATTCCTCTAAATTGAACTATTCCCTCCTGAAGAGAGAGAGGAAGGAAGCTCAGGAGACTCAAGAAGTCAACAAGTTTGGGAAAAGGTTGCAAGACCCTGCCCTTGGGCTAAACAAGACTAGCCTCAGTGCTGGCCCCTGGAGCCAAAGCATGTGGGGACAGTCACCCCAAGGACAGTCACCAGAGCAGCCTTACTCCCCTTCAGCCCTGGATTGGCCTAAGGAGCATGAGTGGTCCCCACTGAGCCTATCAGGAGTGGGGAGATGAAAGGCAGTTCCATGTCATACCAGAGGATAAGGAAGTGGGATAGTTTACAAAATATGACTGGGGTTAAGGGGAAGATAGAATTAAATCATAATAATTTCAGGATATGAGATAGGTGTGGAGTAGTAGAAGGATTTGGATAAGATGGAGGGAAGCATGTTCCTTTGCAGATGAGGTTTTAAGAGCCTAAACCAAGTGGAGACAGGGTCTACATTACAACTGAAAAAAATGCCAGTTTTGAGAAAGAAACAGGAAAATGTTCCCCGAAACTAAGATGCAGCACTGGAAAACAATCAAATAAGGTTATTCATAATAAATAACCATATTCTGTGTTTTGAATGTCTTGGGATGAATAGTCTATTTTCCAAGATTAGGTGCATTAGTGGCTGTAGAGATGGTTCAGTTGTTCAGTGCACATCTTACAAAAGGATGAGGGCCTGATGGGGCCTGAAATCACCCTAGTTCAAATCTCCAGATCCCATGTAAACAGCTGGACATGGCCATCTGCACCTGTAATCCTAGACTCAGAATAGGGCGCAGATACCAGGGAAACCCCTGGGTCATGAAAGCAGTGAGCCTCATATCAGTAAGACATTCCAGTAGAAGAGTCATGGAGCAGGAAACTCTACATTCTGCTCAGCCCACCTTAGCAAGCACACTCAGGTGAACCTAAGAACTTCTAGAGAATAGGTACTCAAGGTGCAGCATTCAAACTGTGGAATATTCTCTTCTGAGATAAAAGTGAACATTCACTGCTGTGAAGAGCATCAATTCACTCCACCCATGACTTCATCAAGGGAAAATTAGAGTTTCATTTCTTCCATTAGTCTTTTCCAGTGTTGCTTTCCTTATATGTCCAAGTATTATCTGTAGGAAAACTTTTCAGGCCACCAGACTATAAAAAATCATTCTAGTCTCATTCACAGCCAGTGATCTTCAAAGGGAATTATAAAAGTACAAGAATAGAAAAAAAACTTGCAAATATTCTGGGTATAACTGAAAATTTAAAATTAAGAACATCAAGCCTTAAAAGTATTATATGTTTGCTCAAATCCATACAGAGTTAACATGAATGTTAGGACCAGTGTCTAAGCCCACACATTTCCAAGAAAAGTCTTGGTTTTAATATATCATTAGAGATTTGCCTCCATTCGTCCATATTCCACAGATATTTCTACCTTAATTTAATCCCCCAAATATACACCACTTCTATAAATTAGGACCATAAATTGTTACAAGGTTACCCAGAATTTTTTATTATCCTCAAATTTTCATAGCCCTCTTGTCTTCTTTACCAATTATTTCTGGTTCCTCAAGTAGGCCATGTCCTTAATTCTAACACTGGTCTTTGACTAGAAAACATTTTCTACTCTTATCACTCAGTGTATAGATAACTCCTTTATGAAGATGTTGGAACATCTGCTTATGTTTCCCTGCTTCTCTTTGAGTCGCTCTCTTTTCTTTTGTCCATCACCTGACTTCAGTAGTAGCAGCATTCCCTCCAAAGCACACATCTTCTCCAATGCACGTTTCTGTTTATAGTTTCATGCACGCTCTACACACCCAGGTTAAAAATTATATAGTACTTTATTTTGTTTTCTTTTCAAACTTATTTTAAATCATCATAAGTAAGTGGGAACGAGAGTAATCTACATGTGTGACAGGCACTTTATATGACTTATTTCATTTATTCTGCAAACTAGTCTTGAGGCAAACTTGCTAATTTCACTAGTTTTTATAGTTGCAAAAATGAAGTCCCAAAAGATATATTGTATTCTAAAATTACAAATCAGTATGTGATGATGAGAGGATTCAAATCAAAAATTGTCTGGCTTCAAGTCCACACTGCTTTTGGGAGGCTAACTGAAAAAAGTTAAGCTTGCCATATGATTTTTATTTCAAATAATCCTCATCTTTAAAAAATTTTGCACTAAGGACTTGGATGTCAAGCGTAACACCTCACAGATGGTAGACATCCAAAACTTGATATCAACAGCATGGCCAGGCATTATCCCTCACAAAACAACATAGAAAAACATTGTGCTGAGGGCTCTGAACTTTATCTTAGCTGTTTTATGTGATTGGACGTCTTAGCTGCCAAAGGCACACTGATTTTCCAAGTGCACTGAGGGTTCCTTCCTCAGACTCCTCTTATGCTTGGTGCCCAATTATTCCCCAAAGACGACTTGGGAAAATATTTTTGGTTTTTAATTTAAGTCTCTTTTCTATTTAATTTTTAAAATATTTTTTTTCAAATTAGAAAACAAGAATTTTTAAGTAAGAGAACATTATTTTATGTATAGTAGAGGGGCTGGGGAGAGGGAGTAGTGGGAAAGAGCACTTAACTGCCTAAGAATGAGGACATGAATTTGATTCCCACTACTCATATACAAAACAAGCCTGTAGGGCTGGAGAGATGGCTTAGCGGTTAAGGCACTTGCCTCCAGTGCCTAAGGCCCCCAAGTTCAATTCCCCAGTGTCCACATAAGCCAGACCCACAAGGTGGTGGCCCTGGTACTGTCTCTCTCTCTCTCTCTCTCTCTCTCTCTCTCTCTCTCTCTCTCTCTCTCTCTCTCTCTCTCTCTCTCTCTCTGCTTAATAAAGAAAAAAATTAAAAATCCTTCAAAAAAAAAAAAACAAGCCTGTAATGCATAGGAAAGGGACAGAAACAGGAGGATGCTGTGGCTCACAGGTCAGCCAGTCTGACTAAAAAATGGCAGCTTCAGGATCAGTGTGAGAAACTGTTCTCAAAGAAATAAATTGGATCAGAGTAGTATGTGTGCTCACAACACACATATGGACATGTATCATATGCTACATACAGAGGGACATCTAAAAAAGGTGTAGATAAAAAATATCTCTAAATCCAACAAAGCCAACACACAAAATATTATATATGTAAACATAGGCACATATTTACTTCCAGTAATCTAACATACATATATACAGGACACATTTATTTTGATATGTACATATATATGTATTTGGGGATCGTCTGTATTTGTATATACAAGTATGCCTTATGCTTGAGTCTTTGCCCTTTTTTAACATTTGTTTCTTGATAGCATTATGACATCTTTTAAAGTTTGAACTTTCTAATTATTATTTTCAAATGGGAACTTGTATATCCCAGACTGATCTCAAACTTGCTATGTAGTTGAGAATGACTAGACTTTAAGATCTTTCTGCCTATACCTCTTAAGAGCAAACAAACTCCAGAAGAATATGCCATGTTGTACATCTGGCTTTACGTGGGTACCAGGGAATTGAACCTAGGCATTAGGATTTGCAGGCAAGTGTCTTAACCACTGAGCCATCTCTCCAGCCCAATATGCATATTTTAGTTGACTATAATTTATCCTCAAATGTATCATAATTTTATTATTGACATGTTCTCTCAACTATGTACCAAGTTTATACAAATGAGGTCAGGATTCAGGTAAATATAAAAAAGGCTTCTTGGTTAAACATCCAGAAAGGAAAATAACAGGCATGTATGTAACAGGGTCATAAACTTCTGTGGTGATTTGAATCATATGCCCTCATAAACTGGTTTTGAGTGCTTGCTCCCAAGCTGGTGGCAATGTAGGAGGTGGAGCTTTGCTGGAGGAGGTGTGTTGTTGGGGTAAAGTTTGGTGTGTTACAGCCAGCTCCCTCTTGCCAGAGCTCCGCTCATTCTCTTGCTGCTGTTTTCCACCTGCTGTGGCACAAGTGATGTCCAGCCTCTGCCACCATGAACCTTTCCTTCTGGGCTGTAAGCAAAAATAAATCTTTCTTCCCAACAGCTGCTTTTGGTCGGTGCCTCACCCCAGCAACCTGAAAGTGACTTCAACACCTATATTTGCTTAACAACTTTGTTAGGCTCTATGCAATCATTTGTACCCTGATTTATGTCTTTGTGCCACTTTATAATTTCAAAACAACATAAATATAGCCTGGAAGTTCCCTGATGGATGCGTAAGGACCAAGGCTCAATTTACAAGGAAACAACACAAAGAAGGTGAAGCCCTGTCTGTCTCTCAGTACAAGTGTGAGCTCGCCAGGGACTGAAAGGTATCTCTACAAAGAACATTCTCCCAGCTTTTAAGCATCTGGCACATAATATACCATAATATTGTTGTTTACCAAGAACATTCTCATCCTTCTCAGCAGTCTTTACAGCTCCATTTCTACAAGAATGACAGGAAGCCTGGGGCCTGAGCAGGATCAATGTCAAGTCTAGGCAAGGCAATACAAAGGAATCTGACTTGATTTGCCTTTTCCACGTTCCCAGACAGCCTGAAGTGGAGGGTTTGCAGCAGACAAATGGCAATTTGACAAGAAAGTGGAGATGCAATGATTATGGGATGAATATTTTAATTACTGTGCTGATTTTTTTAGTTAAATTTCCCAGAGGTTTTCTTATTACCTAGAAATAGATAGCACTAGAAGTAAAAAATGGGGTGGTGTTGGTGATAGTGGTATCTTAGATATCTTTAGTTCTGTTTATACAAGGAAAAGTTATATATGTATTATATGTAGTAGTAGTAAGAACTGTGAAGGGATTAAAGTGATGTAAGAATTTTGGGGGGGAGGGGACATCTGAGAAGAACCTTGGCTCATGGGAAATGGCTGATTCAGGATGTAGGGGAGAGCTAAGGTCCAGACATATGGACAGATCAGATGTGGCATGTTTGAGGAAATACAGTATAGTGGGAAGAGTGACACAGAGGGAAACGATTATCAGAAAGAGCCTGGGGCCTTCCTTCGCTGGATCGCTTATGTGATTCCCATTGAGAAGGGAACCTTGAGGAGAGTCTCCTATGGTTTCACATCATCTATCTTTTCTTGGACACTGTTACAGACTTTACTACAGAGTGCCTCATGCTGGCTTCCTGTGTTAGAGTCTTTCAACACAGTCATATTTTATTCACATAATCTTTACGCAGTCACAGATTTATGTACTACCAGTTAAAAAATATGCTTTGTTTTTCCACTTTCTTATAAAACATTGTTCTCTCTTGTGTTTTCCAGTGACATCTGACATAGATATGAACTTTAAAATGTACTAAAATGTTCCTTCTTTCTGCTACATATAAACAAAGTCACAAGTCGGATGAAAAATAGCTGTGTGTTGGCCACTGTTGAGGAAAAGAAATGGAAGCAGTAAAAACTGGTAAAGCAGACAGACAATGGATGCCTTTTCTTAATATTACCCAAAATAATAAATATTTTTATTAATGTTATTAGTTTTGTCATTCCTTTTTCTGTTGTTTTAATTATATCAACAAGAGACTGATTTTCATTTACTTGTACCCATTCATTTTACTATAATTGCATTGTTTATAATTATTTTTTAATTTACTTTTATTTATTTACTTGCAAGCAGAGAGAGATAGAAGAGAGACAGAGAGAATGGGCAGGCAGGGCTTTCAGCTGCTGCAAATGAACTCCAGATGCATGTTACATTTTGTGAATTTGGCTTTATGTGGGTACTAGGGAATCAAACTTGGGTCATTAGGTTTTGTAGGGAAGCACCTTAAGCACTGAACCATCTATCCCGCCCTATAATTATTTTTAATTAATCATTTTAGACATCTATGAAGTCATTAAATATATAAAAAATGCTAAGCATGGGAAGTAAATCCAGTTTTTGACTTCTCTATTAGTCTATAAACCACTCTAACCAAGTGCTGTTCTGACCTGTTGCCTCTCCCTGAAGACTTTTCATTACTGATCTATTGATTGGATACCTGGCATTCAGAAAGCATAATACAACATGATGAAAGTCTTAGCATTCAATGATGGAAACAGACTTAGTCCCGCTTTTTGTAGATCTTATGTGCTAATGGCACAGGCAGAGAACATCATGCATTCAGAAAAATATACTTGTAACACTTATCATTAAAGAAGCAAACAAGTAGGCCTAGAGAGATGGCTCAACAGTTATGGCACTGGCTTTCAAAGCATAAGGACCAGGGTTTGATTCCCCAGTAATGATGTAAAGCCAGATGCACAAGGTGGTGCATGTGTTTGGAGTTCATTTGCACAGGCTGGAGGTTCTGAAGCACACACTCTCTTTCTCTCTGTATCTGCCGCTTTCTCATTCTCAAATAAATATATAAAATAATTTAAAAATTAGCCTTGTTTGAAAGAGTGCAGCAGGGCTGCAAGGATCATGAGGGTGTCTCGACTGAGCCTTTCTGAAGAGATAAAATCTGAGACTACACCTGAAGAGAAAGATGCAGCTAATAACTTAAAAGGAGTGTAAGTGGAGAAAGGAGAGTCTCTCAGGAGAAGAATTCCAGAAACACCAAGGTGATACATGACTCTGGAAGATATGGGGAGTGACAGTCAGTTTATGTACTTCAGGTTCACAAAAGAAAATATTTTAATTATTATTTATACTTAACCTATTTGTACCTCATGTGTACCTGCTTTGGTAAATTGTATTTTCTAAACACAAGCAATTTACAATAAGTAATGTAATTATAATAAATAAATAATGCATAATACATCCAAGTTGAGGCAAGTACCAAAAGAAAAGGAACCATCTCAAGTGGGCAGAAATCAGAATGTGAAGAAATGCTAGGATTATTTTTCCATAATAATTCTTAAATAAATAAGTAAATAAATTTTATGACATAATTAATGTGTCCTATGTATATGTATACATAACTAAGACCACACTATAAATATGGAGATAGAAAGGTAGAGAGACACAGGTCTTCTTTGGAGCACTAGGGTACTTAAACCAGTCAGCAATGGTGTCATTCATGGAGAATGTATGTGAGGAACTCCTAGAGACCAACCAAGGCTCAGTTAAAAAACACAATATCTGATACTAAGAGCAGGGAAAGAGCAGATGTTGCACACAGTAAGTGCAGCAGAGACAGAATAATATTGGCAGAGCAAATGGAGATAACCGCTAAATATTTAGATTTTTATGTGAAAGGTAATTAGAAGCAAATGCCAGTGGATAACATATAATCTTATATAATTTCCAAGGAAAATTGTTCACCTTCTGTTTTTGCAAAACAGACTTTACAGAGATCAGTCAATGAGGCACACAAATGTGAAATCAGTTCTAATATATTACTTGCATGTGACCCTGGATGTTAAATGAAAGAGGTGGAGAAAAGTCAACACATTTCATGCTAATTTTGGACTTTCACCCAAAACAGAGGTTAAACATCGAAATTTGTTAATGAATGATGTAATATTGCAACAGGAGGCAACAAGGTCACTGGCTGGTTAAGGATGACTCCAGAGTTTCTGGCTTGAGTACCGGAGAAGAGAAGTTAGTGTTTGTAATTGGGACATAAAATTCAATCCCGAGGGAAGAATCATTTAAGAGGAGAGAATAAATGTTTCTGATGAGGACTGTGAAATCTGTGAGACATTCACACGGAGAAGTCGACATGGTACTTGGAGGATGGAGTTTAGTGGAAGATCTCAAGCTACAAACAAATGTGTGAGTTGCCAGAAAGGTCAATTTCCAATCCATTAAAATGAATAGCATTACCTAGAAAGAGAATGAAAAGAAGGGAAGACTTAAAGTTAAACCCTGACAACCTTAACACTGAGAAGTAGGGAAGGAACCAGAAAAAGTGACTAAGGAAGAAAAGATGGACGTAAAATTAGCAGAGAAGGAGCAGGATGTGTGCTTGGATTATTTATCAGAATCCACTTTTCCTCAAACAGCTGTGTCTCAGTTCACTAGAAAAAAAGCTATTGCCCCTGTATAACTCATGTTTCTTACAGTTAAAATCTATACAAGATGATCAAACACAAGGTCCCAAGTGGCTGTTAAATTCAACAGCAAAAACTAAGCTAAGATTTTCATGCTTTCATCAGTGTCCTTAACGATTACAGCCCTATTGAAAATAAGAAAATTTCACACAGTTTATATTGATCAATCGGGATGAGGATTGAAATTTATTATTAACCAACTTTACTTGACCTATAGTAATTCTAAAAAGACAAAAAAAAAATAAGAAGGTGGCTTCCAACTTGCCACCCATCCAAGCGCATGATGAATTGGTGTATATTTCACTGCTGTACCTAGTTCTTCAAAGGTTAGCAACTCAGTGACTTCTGGAGCTCCTCACCATGGTGATGAGCACTTGTGGCACTTATCTCATGCAATTCCTGCCCAGTTATGCTCTGTAAGTGGAACTAAATGAGACCACTGAGAAAGCCGCACAGCTGCAGATTGGGGAAGCACGCATCCCTGCCAGGTCTTACTGGTGACTTCACAATTGACAGAGATGTTGCCAACCTCCTACACACCCCTAGAGAGTGCATGCAGATTCATTTTACCATGGAAACCAGATTAGTGGAGCAAACTCTTCAAGGACCTCGGCATTGGTACTCAGAGACATGGAAAATCTGTTACAACTTATTTTTCAGGATTCAACTAAAGTTCAGATGTACACAAGAATTGATTTGTTCAATAATATTTACCAAGGGGAGACTAGGCATCAGTTACTATGCTAGAAGTAGGAAATACAGATGTGAACAAACACGGAATTGTTAAAAGAATTAAACCATTTTAAGTACATTCATATTAATTAATGACTCTACTTGCAGATGCTACTGTGTCTTATTTTTTATTTTTAATATACCAGCAAAATATGGTGAGGGCTGGTGACCTTTTTCCTTGAATGATTCTTCCCCCTTTCCATTCTGGATGCCATTAAGAAGTTACAATGGTGTTTTCTCCTGTGAAAGGTGCATAAACATTTCATCAATAGTTACTTCCCCATGGCTTGTTACTTATCCACAAAATTCCCCAAATACAAATGTATGCATGACAAAGAACAACTTGACATAAATGACCTTTTGCTTCAAAATGCTCCTTGATGCTCCCTTTTATATATGTCCTATCAGAGGACATAGAGAAAACTAATGGAAATTATGATTTCACAGGCTACCTTAGATATCACAGACAGAAAGAGCTGATGTCAAATGAGATAAATGCTGAAAGCAAAACCCAAAACATCCTGTGTATAGCAGGCCACACAAAGAATATTGTGCTGTAAGTAAAACATTTTCAAATAAGGAAGCAGCAAAGCAAGAAATTGGGGTCAGTATATGATCCAGGTTCCATCAAGAGAAGGTGTAGTTCTTTGAGATCATTAGTAAAAGTGTAGAATTCTATTTATGTATTTTACATACCATTGAAGCGGTCACTACTCTGGGGCTATTTAAACCTCTGTTGGATAATACAAACACTCAGGAATGATTTTATTAAAGGTCTAGATTACTTCCAGTTCCTGCTCTTAACTGTTAGCTCTGATTCTATACTCCAGGTCTTTCCATACCTCAAATACATACCATAAACTCATGGCCCAGTGACTGTGACCATTTTTGATTTGAACTCTGCCCTCATTCATTCTTACTATTTCACTTGGGTCTTCTCTATTATCTTCTCTAGGTTTCCCTCTATAACAAGGAAGGTTGACAGAAACATGCTTAGTGTTCAGTATGACATGAAATAAGAGACCACAGAAAATGTATCACTTTAAGCCACTGCTGGATATCAGTTTAAATTAACAGGGTTCAAAGTGTTTTCATTTAGTATTTTTTGTCATTACTAGGGAACACTTCAGTCCTTCTAAAATTTGCAGGATAAAAACATGTTCTGTTTTCCACCCAAATATCTGACAAATATTAATCTTTATTTATGTTTTAATAAACAAATTATTTATTCAGTTAAGTGCATTGTAGATCTATTCCCCCAAACCAATTTGTTTCCTGTATTACTAAAATGTGACAGCTACATATAAGACTGTGAAGACATACAGACTGCCATTTTATATGAGCTATTTATGTTTTGTCACAATAAATGTTTCAGGGAACATGTATGGACTTGGTAAAAAGGGTCTTCTCTAGTTACTGCACAAAACAGAAAAGGCTAGCACCATAAATCATAGAATTTAGCAGTCACTTAAGCCCATGTAGTGTTGTCAGTAGTGAAAAGGCCAGATTCAGAATAAATTTGGAAGGTAGAAAGATCAAAAGTACTGATTCTTAGAAGTGTAGTTTACAAGAAGGAGAACCATTCACAACATGAAGTTTGCAGTGTGACTCTGAACTATGTGAGATGGACAAAGATGGCTGACCATCAATGCTGTGGAGAAGAATGTGAGGAGAACAAGTAGTAGAAGGTGGTCAGTCCAATATGGTCACTAACTCGGATATATCCATTAGACTTCTTGAAGCTAACTTTGATATATCTATTAGACTTCTTGGAGCTAACTCTGATATATCCATTAGACTTCTTGTAGCTAACTTTGATATATCTATTAGATTTCTTGTAGCTAACTCTGATATATCCATTAGATTTCTTGAAGCTAACTCTGATATATCCATTAGACTTCTTGTAGCTAACTTTAATATATCTATTAGATTTCTTGTAGCTAAATCTGATATATCCATTTTTCTTGAAGCTAACTCTGATATATCCATTAGACTTCTTGTAGCTAACTTTGATGTATCTATTAGACTTCTTGTAGCTAACTTTGATATATCTATTAGACTTCTTGTAGCTAACTCTGATATATCCATTAGACTTCTTGTAGCTAACTTTGATATATCCATTAGACTTCTTGTAGCTAATTTCAATATATCTATTAGATTTCTTTTGGCTAACTTTGATATATCCGTTAGACTTCTTGTTGACTGTCAAGTAAGTTGCTGGATATAAGCCTAAAATTCAAAAGTGAGGCCTAACTTAAGTGTTTATAAGTTGGAGTCACTAGCATTTAGACCATGATCTGGACATGATCACCCAGTGACTACAGAGGGAACAATAAGACACCAGAGTTAAGGAAGTGCAAAACAGAGTACTAATCAATGAAACTTTCTAAGAGTGAACACATAGGAGGTATGGCTGATGTCCAGGATGGCAAGTGAGAGGAAAAATAAAACATATCAAGGGCATTGGGGAGAAGGTTCAACTGTTAAAGGAGCTTTTTGCAAAGCCTGAAGGCTTTGGTTTGATCTCCCAGTACCCATGTAAAACCAGATGCACAAAGTGGCACATGTATCTGGAGTTGGTTTGAGGTGGCACTAGGCCCTGGTGTGGCCATTGTCATTCCCACCCCAACTCTGTGTCTCTTTTCTTCTGAAAATAAAATTTTATATATAATTATATGTATTTATTTATAAACATACAAATATATATATATATATATGTATATATATATATATATATATATATATATATATATATATATATATATATATATATATATATTTAATAAAGGTGTGATCATTGTTTCCAATGCTTTTGTTGGTAAAAGGAGGTAAGAACTGAAAACCAGTTAGCTTTGTAGGATGAAGGTTTTTCTCCATCCACTTTGCATAATTGCCCCTTTGCAACAATTATTGTCAACTGAAGACACAGATTTACAGTTAAAATGAAAATATTAGGTATAGCTACCATTCAATTCCTTATATTATTAATGCCAATGCAATATAAACTTCAATGGAAGAAGTTGAGAAAAGTCCAATTTCAAAAGTCATCACTAATGCATATAGCTTACTTAGCATCAATACTAATGGATATACTTTGTGGTGAGAAAGGAAAATTAAGCATTAGGAAAAATAAAATACTTAAGAACACACAGTAAAAGTAACGGAAATATGACTGTTTTAAGATAGATAACACTTGTTTACTTGTCATCTCTTATTTCTATCTTGTTATAATGAATAATCAGAGTTAAACCATTTTGTTTCTCTAAAAGTCAGATTAAAACCAATTCTATAGACTTTACCCCCTCCTTTCTCCCTGATGGCGGGAGCTCTCTGTACTTTCTCTTCTTTCTTTCTCTTTATCTAATGGTCTCTCTTATCCTTAAATAAAACTTATTGCAGACATCTTTCTCCTATTCTTGCAAGTTTTGCATTGATACATTCAGTCATGGTGATCAAGGTGATGGTGAGATGGCTCCGTGGGTGCCTGAGTTTGGATCCCATCCTCACATGAAAGTGAGATGTCATGGCAGGTTTTAATACTAGCCATGTCTACAAGAGAGGAGGGAGGCAGAGATGGGGGGATCTTGGGGGCAGGCTATCCTGTTAAGTAGTGAACAACATGAGATTCAGCCTCAAGGGAGCTGGAAGGCAAGGATGAACACTCAAAAGTTGTCTCTAATCTACATATGTGTACCATGACAGACATGTGCTTATTCCCACACATATGCATACACACACACTCATACCATAGATGGATACAATACACCAAAAAAAAATCAAACCTGCCTAATAGACACAAAAATGGAAACAATAAGCAAATGCCACATCACAGTCATTTTCTTAGAAATAATAATTAAAACTAGAGAATTAATTATGGCTTTTGGAGTAATGTACTCTGAGACAATGCTGGTAACAGTAATTACTATGAAATGTTGAGGGTCAATGTTGCATTATATCTCTTTGTTTTTGTTTTTGACTAGGAACAAATAGTCCAGCCATTCATAAGAAAGCACAAGAGACCACACTCACCCAAAGCAAAGCCAAACAGAAAGAACACTTGCTGAAAGTATCACAATTCTTGACCTAAAATTATAGAATCGAGCATCAGCAAAAAGGACAGCAGGGTACTGGCATCAACACAGACATGTAGACCAGTGGAATAGAATAGAGGACTCCGAAATAAACCCACACCTATTTTTTGAAAAAAGATATCAAAACATACACTGAAAAAAAAAGAGCCTATTCGATTAACGCGGTCATACTTGAGTGGGAAGCTTCAGAGCACTCCTGATGTTCTGAATCAGGATGGATGGCATTTTAGCACTAAAATATGGTAAGAATTTTTGGGGAGATGGTAGTTGTAGGAATTTGGGGGATAGACTAGCAGTGGGGTGGTAGGAATTCAGGTGTTAAAATGGAAGTGAGAAACCTCAATCAACTGCTTGATCACCCAACAGACATTTCCTGGAATGCAGGGGGGAGGAATTAGTTTTACATGCTTTCTTTCAGATATATTTAAACAAATTAATGTATAAATTCAATTTGAGTAAACTGTTATTTATGTACTAAATTTATATTCAGAATTGATATTCTGATAGACTTAATTAATTTTAAAAATACTAACATGGAAATGTTAAAAATAACTTAATATTTAACCAAAATAATTCCTATCTTTCTTTTTATTTCACATTTAGAACACCCACAATGATTTCAGAAATTAATTATCTGTCAAATCTTAAAGTAAAGATACTGGGACACTGAGGGGTCATGTAAGTTCTTTGAGGTTATCCAGCGAATACTGTGAGACATGGATTTAAACATACAAAAATAAAAGCCTCTTGGATTCAGAGAATGCTCTTCATGTGAGGGAGTCAACTGAACCCCAAAAATATACTTGCTTCCTCTGATATTTAATTTTTAAATGGGACTAAGTCTATTTTTCTTTTCTTTTCAAACTGAGTGATAAAAATAAAATTTGAAAATTAATTCAGCCCCATATTACATGCATTTTACTAAAAGGAATGTTTTATATTTTTTTCAGGTTGTACGAAGTTGTGTTTTCTTATAGGGAAAACCATATACAATCATTTTGTAATTACATCTGAAGAAAATTTAAAGTTGAAAGCACAGGCCATGAATATAGCATTGGAGGAGCACACTCCATGATCTGCTCCAGCAGTTGAGTCCTCTGTGACCTTAGGTATATGATTTAGCCTCACTGATGCTTGCTTTTCTCATGGTTACTATGAGAATCTAAGGCCTACCACTGTATCTGAGAAATGAGCAGGATAATGCATAAAGCATTATCACTAACCACAGAGTGAGGAAAGGACAGAGGACAGGGAAAATTATGAGAATGTGATCATGGAAAGGCACCCCTTCACCCCAGAGTCTGACTGAAGCCAGAAGCCAGTCAAGAATTCCAACACAATAACAAAATTTGTTAGAAGAGAAAAAAATGCTTTCAACAGAGATATTTCAAACAAGAGTGTTAAAATAGAAATATACTATGCTTAAGGCATAAGGATATATGGCCTTCCAGGATTACCTTCCAAGCTTTTCAGGTGTGAACCTGCAATTTTCTGGGTATTTTATAGACTATAAATATTGTTTATGAAAAAAATATACTTTGAATATCTTATATAACCCATGTGACCTACACATACTCCATATCCACTGTAGTCTCAGCTGATACCCTGTGTGGAAGTTTCTGAAAAGAACTCCTCAGGCTGCTAAAGACATCAGTGTGGAGCTGTCTCTATCTCCTGCATCTCATTGTCATTGACAGAAAGGAAGCAGAAAATTCTATTTACTGAATACAGAACATTGCCAGAGCTCTTGGTAAAAAAGTAGGACACTTTCACTGCATTTGTTGCCCTAAAATATAATTACTATAAATATAAATGCAATTGCAGTAAGTAATAATTGCTCACTCACCCAGAAAACTAAAAACTAATGATCCTCACAAGTCTCCTAAAGTACAGAATAAGAGATTTGCAACTCTTAGATGAAAGAAGGCATATTGAGGTCCCTTTCCATTTTGAAGCGGTCATAAGCCAACAGATTTGAACATGAGTTTTTAATAATCACTTCATTGAATCCCACAATGCACTGAGTTGAAATCACCTTGGATACAAAAAGGATTTCATCAATTATCTTTGTCCAAAACTGCAAAATCAATACAGGAACAATATAGAAAACAGAATTTCCCAAAAGATTTCATCTTCAGTAGACAAGGTTCTGCTGCAATATGACTTTATTTTCAGAAGTCAAACTCAAACAAGAATAGACACAACTATTATTAATTAATTATGTAATTAATGCAAGTTTTCATAACAAGATTTCTGAAATGTTGGCATTGGTCTGGTGAAATAACTGAGCAGGTAAAGGTGCTTGTTTGCATAGCCTGGCTGCTTAAATTCAATTCCCCAGTACCTACTTAAGCTAGATGCACAAAGTTGTGAGCAGCAAGAGGCCTTGTGCATATTCTCTCTCTTTCTCTCTCTTTCTCATTTGTTTTCTCCTAGAAAATAATATAATATTACACAAAGAAATGTTGGCCTGTGGTTATGACTTCATTTTTTTTTACTGGCTTGAGTAGTAAACAAAAACTATGAAACACAGCTAAAGAGGCTTAATCACAGCCTTTAAAGAAAGATTGACCTCCGGTTACTGAAGAATGATAGCATATTAAATCTAGTCTATCCTTTGTATTAATTTCATTTTTAACCACTCATTAGTTTAAAGGCATATCTATGCCAAATTGGTTTCTTTTCAGCCTCCAGCCATCAGTTGATGCTTGGAGGAGGTAAGATGGGTATGTGTGTCACTTAGCAAAAGGGAGCTTTAAGAGTGAAGCTTAAGCAAACTTTCCCCATCTTACTGAGAACTGTTTCCTTCCTGTCCATTAAATAAAATTAAATACGTGAAAGTACATTGATCAACTCTAAATCTCTAAATCTGTGTTCATCACCACAGCAGTTTTGGTTGGTTTTAGTTTGGGAAGGGCATTTTGTTGTTTTGCTTTTCTACAGCAGTACTGTATCTTGTCTGTTCTAGTCACTACTTTATAGGATCTGTCATGTACATGCCACTATTGCATGCCAATGAACACAATTAGATTTGCCCTTGTTCTATCCCCCACCTTTTATATTCCATTATTTTCTTTCATTGATTGGAAAATAATTAAAGGATATTGACTGCAATGTTGCCAATACAGGGTCAGAATGGAATGCTGGTCTTATTGATGATAATGGGTGATGAGACATAGTCCCATACATAAGAATAATGTTAACCACATTATATTTAAAGATGTCCATTAACAGTTTGCCATGAATATGTCTATTTCTTGACAGATTTCACCATGAGTAGTGAATTTTGTTATTTTTCGCATCATAAGGAAATTATAATACAGCTATGAGCCTGGCAGATATTTTAAATATCAAGCCAACCTTGCATGTTGGGGGTAAACGTTTCAATCATGCTCGGTTTTGTTGTTGTTATTCTTGTTTTGCTAGATATATATCCTAATTCTTATTGAATATTATACTGTCTTTGTTCATTTGGAATTATTCACCTGTGTTTTTTTTTCTTTCAATATCTTTATCTGTTTACGATATCAGGAAATCTCTGATAAAAATTAAAGTGTGTTCTTTCCATTCATATTTTTGAAAGGATTTATGTTATTTCTTAATTATATATTTGATACATTTATGTCAAATTTCAATAAATTCATTCATGGCTGTAGTTTTCTTAATGAAAAAAAATAACTATAAGTGCAATTTTGAAATATATAGTTTTCTATTTTGGTGTTATGTTTTCCACATACTAGGTTGTTTATATTTTTTTTCAAATAATTTGTCCCTTTTTTATCAAATTTTGTTATACATATTTTCTTATTAGAATTATAATTTCAAATACTATTGCATTCCTTCTCCACTAATAATTCCTATTTTCTCTCTTTGATTAGTCTAGAGAGAAATACATCACTTTTCTCTTGTGTAAAAAATTTTTTTTCTTCATTATTTAGGATTTCAAGATTTTCTTATTTTGTTTTTTTCTATAATAGTTTGATTCACTTATACATTTTCATTTTTCTCTTAAAATTGAGTATAAAATTAAGTATAAACCTATCATTTCCTTGCACAAATGTAACATTATAAGCCTATCCTTTCCTAGCACAAATATAATTTCCCTAAAGCATTGGCTGAATCTCTTGTGTTGCTCTGTTATCGTTTTCACTGAATGCTTTGGTGATCTTGTCCTTAACTTTTGTTATTCAGCAGTATATTGTATTGCTTCAGGTTTATGTATACGTGCTCTTGTGTATGTTGGTAAGTGTGTGGATGCACAAGTATGTATGTGTGTAAAAGTGTCCTCCACATTCACTCTCTACCTTATTATATGAGCCAGGGCCTCATTGAACCTAGGAAACACCAATTTGGTGAGATAGCCAGTAAAACTCAGGAATAATCCTGTCTCCACCTCTCCTGCGCCCACTCCCCCATGTTGGGAAAACAGGCATGTGCCTCTAAGCCTGGCTTTTACATGGGTTCTAGGGATTTGAACGCAGATCCCATACTTACACAGCAAGGCACTTTGTCCAATGCACTGTCTCTCTAGTTCCTTAGATCTTTTTGTTATTATTCAATTACTATCTTAGTAAAAGAATACATTAGTGCATTTTCAGTTATTTTATATTTGTTGAGAGAGGTGAAATGGTCCAGCATCATGAAGAGAATCTTGATGACAGATCCATGTTGAGTAGATGTAAAGTTTCTGTGCTAGTCAGGTGATATGCTTTAACTGTATTATTCTATTTTCTGTTTTTTTTAAACTTTCTATTTGTTCTACCCATACTGAGATATAAGCAAAGATTACAATGAAAAATAAAGTTTGCCAGTACCAAGAATTAGTTTGGTATGAATATGGGAAAATATAAGATTGAATGAAATGCTATAGTTACCAAGAAGAATAATTTTATAATATTTGATAAATAAAAAGGATGTATCTTCATGAACCAAAAACCGGGTTATAGACATATACCTAGGAGAAATGCTTCCACAAATACAAATGAAACATAAAATTATAATCATTATCGTATTGCTTACAATTCCTAAAAATATGAAAATCAGAAACAATAAACATCCCCCAATAGAGTAATGCACAAACAAGTTGCACTGTATTCAAATAGGAACATAATGTAATTAAATAGTAAACTGGAGTTTCATGTTTCAACTCAAGTAACTTTCTCAGAATGTAGTCTTTGAATTTGAAAAGGGCAAGCAAATTTTAGAAGCATTTCGACAGTATGAGTCTGTTTATGCAAATTTTTAAAATACAAAACAATGCTATATATTTTATGGATGGACACACATTATATAATTTTATAATCAGCTAATTTTAAAAATATGAATGGAAATATGTTTACCAACAGGAGAATAGTGGTTACATCTGGAGACACTAGAGAGAACTTGGCTGGGAAGGAGTAGCATGAGGGATTCAACATGATGCACAAATTTTAAAGTAAGGATCCTAAACAAAAAAATTACAGCGTTAACTTTCATGGCATCTGAGTGTTTTCTGCTTTAGTCTATGTCATCTTCTGTTCACTAATGTTTTCAAGCTATAGGTCTATGCTAAATTTTGAATGACTAAAAGATAAATGAGAAAAAGTACCAAGATTATGAACACAGAAGATATGGAAATTATGGAAAGAACCCTTTAAAATTCACAAGTATGGTGACTATATGTAAAGAGTGCTATATAGTGACTATTAGTGTGGGTGATGACAGTATAAATTGGCATTAGAAGGTGATGTGACAGAATAAATCTAGAGTGTCTTTTCCCTCAAGGATCTCATTTCCAGAAATTCTCTTACATACTTGCAAAAGTATGCAAAGATCTATATGTGATATGTTACAAAATTATCATCATTTTATTAGTGTAACAATGGCACCAACTGAAAAGTCTACAAACTTGAAAACTATTCTCCATGGCCACTACCACCCACAAATGCATGAAGACCTCTAGTGACATGATGTCATCCGCGAAGAATGTCTTAGAGATTTCTGCTGTGCAAAGGTCCATCTTAAATTACATCTCTAACATGTATATTTTTATATTATCTATATCTATCCCTTGTTAATTTCTACATATCCTTTGGATAATGCACTTAAATTAATGTGAATGTGTAACACATCGCCACTGAAACTGAGACAACACACAGAAACACACACACACACATACACACACACAAGCACAGTTTTAATTCTCACCCATAGATATTTTGAGCTCCTTCACTTGGAAAAATTAGTTAATATCCTTAGAACCCATATTCATATATATACAAGTTGGTGACAGCATGTATCTTAGTGGGCTTCAGTGAAAATTAATCATGCTTTCTGGCAATATGAATATGGTATACAGTCATGCTCAATTATACTACTTGAAAATCACAAGTTTTTGTTGTTTTAATTAATGTAAATAAAAACAACATCTTCTCCTTTTGTTGTTTTTCCTTGACAGAGTCAACAAATGACTTAGCAGTGGTGATCTCCCTTGTTTCAGGCCACTGCGAGAATTATTAGTAGAAGACTCAAATACTACTCCTATTCATTGCAGATACATTTCTTGTTATTTGTTATCTACTACATTCATGACACAGAAAGATCTTCTTTTTCTCTACATATAAATTTTACTCACATTTTCAAAATGTGTAATTTTATTAATTTTATTAGTTGTGAACTTTATGAATATATTGCTTATTGGTATTATTGCACATTCCAATTGGGTTATACTCTTGTTTCCCCCTCCCCCTCCCCCCATTTCATTGAGGACCCTCCTCAGTGGGGTATTCACTCTGGGGTCAAGAATACACCAGTCAATCTCTGTGAGGGTGACAATGCCTCAGGATACTCCTTCGGACCCTGTGTTTCTTACTATTCATCTTCCCCACTGTTCCATGAGCCTAGGCAGGCCTGTTATCAGTGTCCTTTAGAATTGAGCTCCCTACATCCTCAGAATTTCTGCTCTGATGAGTTTTACATCTCCTCAGTGTTTATAGCCATTCCCCTAGAGGAGGGTGTCAGGCTAGCAGTGATAGCAACACTTGGGTTTAATCATCACCTCCTCTGTAAAGTATCCTGGGTCCTGGCAGATGTGGGATATGGTGGAGATGTCTCATCTCACACCGAGAAGTTTGCCCTTATGCCCATCAAAAAGCCCTTGCAATGTCTATGCTGATCCCCTTTGATCTATGTGGCTCTCACTTGTGGTTGGAGATTCTGCTTTTTACAGATGGCTGTGAATACCCGGGAGAAGCAAGATCCATCAAAACAACAAAATATATATTTTAAAGAATATCCTGATTTGTTGAAATGTAAATGGGCATATTTAAAGAAAATGTGCACTAAGGAAATAATAAATTAGAGATATTTTATTCTAAAATAAAGTTCTGTAATGTTGCAACATCTCATAAAGCCCTTAAAATATAATTGAGTTTCTAAAAAGACAGATTTGGCATATAAGCATTTCTTTGAGGTCATGTCTTCTAAAACATGTGCACTCATGACACAGAAAAAATTTATAAACTCAGTTTATAAAGTTGAATGTACTTTTAAAATCCAAGTTGGTATCATGGTTATAACCATCATACAATAAAGGTGATCCTTAATTTTTTTTTTCTCTTTCACTTGTATTCTCAACCAGGATACAAGTAATGAAATTCATTTCAGAGTAACAGGGACAGGAGAATATAAGCACTGAATGTGTTTTTGCTAGAGGAAGAGGTAATGGAAAGAAATGAGAGAAGGATTAAATAGACAGTTGGTTATGCAGTTCCAATATAGAGTCTGATGTGTTCACTTACAAGCCTATGGTGAGTTATTAATAGGTTCATAACATGAACACATAAGACCATATGATCAAGGACCCAAAGATTTGGCTGTGGAGAGTGCAGAGCCAAAGGCAAGAGAAGCCAAGTTATTAGAACACTTACTAAAATACCACAACTGAGCTAACTATAGGCAAATGCTTTGGAGAGCTTTTCAACCATATTAATGGGATGTCTCCAGGGATGTGTTAGCATGCTACTCCACAGCATTTCAAATGGAAATGAGGAAATGAGAGCTTTCCATATTCTTCAACTTAAAAGACACCCTAAGTATGCATCATTGGATTTAATTTCCTCTTTCATCTTTCCACCTACTCACACATTTCATGAGTCTACCTCCCTCATAGGAAGGAACATAAGACTGAAAGAATAAAATTTTGTTTTAATTCTGACCAACAATAAAAGATAAAAAAAGATAAAATGAATTTTACTAAAAATGTTAACTGAATTTAAAGGACACCTTTAAAGGACAAAAAGTAAACTAAATAGATACCATAGATTAGAAGAAAACTATCTGCATATCTATGCATATATACATAAATGATAAAAATTGACTTCAAGATTATATAAAGGTCTCTGAAAACTAAATAGTAGATAAAGATAAAGAGTATTGAATACATTTAAATAGACATTGTATCAAAGATATTCATGGTTATGAAGTGTGATGCATTCAGACAATAGAATATTAATCATTAAGAAATAAATAATGTTACAATATGGACAAACCATGTACATAATGATGATAACTGAAAGGAAAAAAAACAGGGTTTGTGGAAATTGTACACTTGGTAAAGCATTTGTTGTGCAAGCATGAATTCCTAAATTTGTAATCTCAGCACCCACGTGAAAGCCAGGCAGAGTGGCAAATCCCAGATCTGGGAAGATACAAATAGGATATACTTGGAGATGGCAGCCTATCTAGTCTGCCAAACTGCTGATATTTAGGTGTAGTGAGACACTCTTTCAAAAAATAAGGTGGGGAGAAAATGAAGAAAACACCTGACGCTGATCTCTGGCCTCCACATGTTCACACACACACACACACACACACACACACACACACACACACACACACACTCCCACGGACACACACACATACACATAGAGACAAAAACAAAAACAAATTTTGTATGATTTCATTTAGATAAAATAGTCAAAAAATCTATATTAACAGAAAATCAATTAGCTGTTTCCTGGTTTTAAGGATGGAGAGTGACTGCAAAGTGGTCATGAGGGACACTTTGAAGTGATGGAAACATAGTGGTGGTTGTACAGTAAAATAGGTGAATTGTAATGTATTTAAATCATATATCATAAATGACAGAAAATTTTCATTGGTTATATCCTTTGTAACTTGTTACATTTTTTTGATGTTTTTGCTGTCAGCATGACCTTTTTAGTAATCTTGGGTGGGTTTCTGAGTATGTTCAAAGGAAGCTAGCCTTCTGATCAGGTTGTAAGATGTAAGGAAGTTCAGGGAAGCTCGAAACAGACATCCCTTCCTGGGAGGGCAGTGCAGGAAGGAAACTCCAGAGACTGGGGGAGTAAACAAGTCTTGGAAAGGGTTGAAAGACCCTGGATTTAAAGCTATATAAAGGGGGAGAAAAATCTCTCCCCCACTCCTGCCTGTTTTATTGGTTGTGTATATGAGCTGGTGATGGGTTTCTCTCTCTGCTTTGACCTGTGAAGGGGGTCAGCCTCTTTCTCCATTATGGAACTTCCCCTGGATCTGTACCTTCAATAAATCCCTTCCTCACATGGCTGTGCCTCGTTTAGAGATTCATCCCAGCAGCATGTGGCTGACTACAACAATTTTATATGATTTACTCTACAAAAATTCAGTTTGACTTCTATTAATATATCTTACCAAAGGAAAATAATGAGTCTGTAATTAGAATTATTTTCTATACAGGAAACTTTACTTTAAATTCATAAAGTCAATAGTTGCATAAACATTGCTAAATAGAAGTACCTATTTTGAGGTAATGACATTCCAACTGAAAATTTACAGACATAAGAATTATCTGAAGTTCACAAATTAGGCACTTAATTTTTAAAAATTAGCTGTCTACATAGTAAATTATTCAAACTTCATCCATATGTGATGTTTCCTATAATGAATGACTTACATTTTTGAAGCTCTAGGTTCTTTCTAAGGCTATGCATCACCACAACCCCGGTTATATGCTCCTAAATGTAAGTAGCTCTTTACTAATTTAACTGCTTCTCTGAGTGAGAGAAAAATTTTTGCTGGACATATGATTTTAGAATTAAAAGTACCTATTTCATTTTAGTTGCTGTTACGTACCTTCAAAGGAAAAGTAGAATGGAGAACAGCCATAAGCACTCCTTTGATTAGCTGATGCAATTATCTGCCCATCCACTCCTCTTAGCATGCTCATTGTTCTGACAGTAAGTTTTAATTACCTTCACAGGACTCTGGGTATCAAACTGATGAGCTGAATGAGTAGATACGACCTGTGTTTATCATTTAATTCTTATTTCTATTGTCCATTCAGTCTATCTACCATGCCCTGAAATCCAAACATATAAAACTTCTCACCAAAGGTTCATTCAGAATTTTCCCTTCGTCATAAATTTCTATATATTCCATTACAATTTGCTTCTGTCTGAATTTATTTAACTATTAGGTAGCCCCTATTAATCATGCTTTATTCTTCATTTCTGATACATTTTTACATTAGAACTATTGTGACACAGCTAAGTAAGCCATCTACTTTCTATTGCCTATTAAAGTGTTGATAATGGTTTGAAATAATTTTGCTCTATTTACCTCCTGGTTTTAAAATGAAAATTTGATTTCAACTTTGTCTAAACCTTTCATCTGAAGAGAAGAGAAAGATTCATACTGGCATTAATATCCATTATATTACTTCTCAACTAATTTTTATTCATAGCTTGTGGATTAATAATGTGAATTTCATCAAGTCCCTTTGAGCTCAATCACATGAGTAAGCTTCTTTAAGAATGTTAGAAGGAGCTGGGCGTGGTGACGCACACCTTTAATCCCAGTAGTGGAATATATATATATATATAGAGAGAGTGAGAGCAAGACGCTACCTCAAAAAAAAAAAACCCAAAAAAAGAATGTTAGAAGGAAAAGATAGACGTTATCCAAGTTTACTATAACTCATCTAAAAGAGAATAAAAAGCATGAAAAATTAAAATTAATTCAAATTTCCAAAGTTTGATCAACACAAAAATGTTCATGAAGGACATTGTGTTCTGTGGATGTCAGAGGCATTAGAATGGCTGCCTCCATTGACATCCTGCATGAGAACTACTTTGTAGATTTACATTTGTCAGACTTGAGGTTTGATCTGGAATTCCAAGTTTTAATACAGAACACCCAACAACTTCTATCTCAGAACACTCTTCCTTTCCCTACCTCCAGGATTTTTTTTAAAGGACTAAAGAGATTTTATTGAGTACTGCTCTTCTAATAGAAAAACAGGGACTTTAATATAGAACAGTTTGAATCCAAATACAAGAATAACACAGAATTATAGCCAAGAGGTAGAATGAGGGTGTCATTAGATTTAAGACTACTACAAAAAACATCAAAGAAAAGGGGACTCTTAGGAGAACTGGCCTGGGAAGAACGAGGGATCATCTACAAGGAAAAGATGGTTTGGAGTCTATCTAAAATTAGGACAGGGATATAACTTATTATTTCCTCAGTAATGTTTCTTTGTTATTATGTCCTTCCTTTATTAATAGTCCTCTAAGAAATATAGCATATACTCACCATTCTTATTATTCCATGAATATTTCATTTTATTTATTTCTTACACTTTTTGAAAGAACAGCACGTGTTAATAACAATGTGCCAAGAAGACTCCCAGAAAAGCTAACGGTGCAAGCTCTACAAGTAGTCTTTTAGTTAACCCAGGCAGAGGCAATGGGACCAACAAAGAATCTGAAACAAAACAATTTAAAGTCTATTTGAATGTACTTTTGAAGAAGAATCCCTCTCTTCCTTCTCTCTCCCTTCCCCTTTCCCTTCTATCCTCTCTCCTTCTCTCCTTCCCTTTCTCCCTCAAAAGGCTCCAAGGAGAAATCCCCATTCCCAGAGAACTACAGAGAAGCTAATCTCAATAGAATCTTGCCAAATTAGAAATGTGTATCTCATTTAACCTACACTGATCTCACTGTCCAATGGAGATTCTGTTTGTATTTTTCATAAGGCTGTGAGAGAGCTGTGGTCATTCCAACTCCACTAAGGAGCCACAGGCAGATGATTGACATCCCGGCAAGACATGAACTACCCCAGGCCTATGTGCAGACACCAAATGAAACCCTTGAGAGAGTGATGGGATAAGCAAGAGAAGTATAACCACAGCTAATCAGCCTATCCAGGATAAGTCAGCGGGACAGACATGGAAGATTTTGAACGCAATCCAAAGCAGAAGTACAGAAACACTTAAGATCTCAACAACAACAATAAAACAGACTTAAAAGTCACCCACCATGGCTCAGGGAACCGAGTGGAAGAGGGGCAGAAAGAATGTAAGAGCCACGGTGGGGGAAAATATCCGGAAACATTGCCCCCCTCAGCAAAAACACACAAAGTGTGTGGGAGCAACCTGGCTGCCTCCTGTGCTATCCCTAACCCCCTATATAGATTGACCCAGTATGCCCACTGAGGAGGATACATAGTGGATTGGAGACAGGGAGGAGGGAAATGGGGATACCAACACAATATTTGCTCATACAATGCATCTAATTTTGCATAATAAAGATATCAATAATAAAAAGTAAACGATTTAATAAAAGCAAAATTGGCCTGGGTTCATCAATTCATTAGCTTGTTTCCATGATCATCTAAGTGAAAGTATACAGAGTTAATTTCTTGAAGATATGTACACAATAAGTATAAAAAGAAATCAAGTTCCTCTTACTGGATAAGCAAGTTTATAAAAGAGCTAATCATCAGGTCTTTCCAACAGTGCCACGTAGTAACTCTATAAAACTATCTGGATAGCACTTAAATGGCTGAACTCCCATTTTCTCACTTCTCACAGTTTCGGGCTTGGCATTAGAATAAAGATGATGCTCTAACTAAAGCTGCACCCAAGATGCATCACATTATATCAAATGATGGTCTTCATTTGGACCAAAGAACCACAAACTTCTAAGCCCCCCAAGTCATAATTCAAAAAGAGCTACCATTTTTCCCTGTTGTCTCTAAATATAGTGGATTACTTTCCCAATTTAATCTGCCTCTCCATAGGAACAATCCTCCCATTATGCAAGCACAACTCTTCCTGTGTTCTGTTTTATGCAATGTAAAATCTTGAAACTATTGGAGGGGGATAATTACAACTAAGTAAAAACATCCTATTGGGAAGGAGTTCTATTCAAATGTGCTGTTAAGTATCGCTTTAATATTACATTCAGACACCAATATTTTCTAATTAAAATTTTGCCTTGTTAATGATTCCATCAGTAAACCTCATGTAAGAAAACAAAACTTCTCACAATATTGACCCATGTTAGAATTTTCTCGAGATACAAAGACATTGATCAACACATGATTATACGGTTCATTTATTAATTTTAGCTCATAAAACATCTTACTATAGCAACATCATAATTTTGTTTATTACATTCCACTATACTGTTTCCTTAAACACAACTGGAACATCTGCATACTTCTCTCTAAATATAGAAAGTTCTTCCACATGACACTGCATTATTCCTGCCATTCTTTATGTTGAACTGGAAAACCACAGAATGTCCTATAGATACTTGTATTTAAGGACTATTTCCTCAACATAGAGGCACTGAACACTTGCTGAATCAAAGAACTATAGTGAATACAATAAAGACAAGATATTGAGCAAAAATCATATTCTCTTCAAAATTGCAAATACATTCAAGTAAGGAATTATTAATTTTATCATTTTTTTTCTGAGTTTTCTGGACATATGATATACAATCTATCACTGGCAAATATTTATAGCACTTTAAAAGCTATAAAATTATACAAACACACACACACATATATATCTTTTGTAAAGGTAGGTAGATTATATGATAGATGATAGAGAGATAGATGATAGATGAATGATAGGAAGAAAGATAATAGATTTTCTAAGTTAACTGCAACAAGTAGAATTGCCAAAGAATAATTAAACATAAAATATAAATCGATCTTTTACAAAAGGTTCTCACAATTGGTTTTCCTTCATATTGTGATAGTGTTCCTCAGACATGTCCATTGGATTTTCCCAACTTGATTTATCCCAAGTCCTACGAACCAAAATATTCTGTCTAAGAATATGTGCTTTCACTAGCTGGTGAAATGATTTGGAAAATGATATTTATTTGGTATGTTTCATTTTATTTTCACAAAACATTGAAAACGTAACATTTTAATTTATGTTATTTTATAAATTTTCTATACTCAAAATGTACTTCTTTGTAATTAACATTTGTCTTTTATAATATTAATATATAAAGAACTCTGGAATTGGAAATGAAGACCGAAATCAAATGGAAGAAGGAGGAAACAAAATCTGTAATGCTAGCAGGCGGTAACTCCACATGTTTCCATGCACATACATACCTTTGACACATAAATGCCACATAGGAAAAGTGGTTTAGCGCTGTTCACAGTAGGGGAACATAGACACCAAACAATTGTTCATGAACGACAAGCTAATGAGGGAAATTATGAGGTGAAATATGGGAACAGATAAAACAGAACTACTGAAAATGGAAAATCATTTTAATTCATTTGTGATCATCTCAAATAAGTGTGTTCAAATATAAGAATTTCATAAGCTATAAATTTGCATATGGGTATTAATTTGTTTATGCCTCAGCAACTTCAGAATCATATAACCCTTTTGATACCTAAAAAAGAACAGCAATAACTGAGGAACAGGCATAGGAAGACTTTTCTTAATATTGATTTTCAGAGGTTCCCTGTGGTAAACTTTGAACCTTTGTAATACTAAAGGTAACATTATCATGGCATCTGATGTGGATGGGATGTCAGCTGAATATATAATTCAGGATTCAAAATCATTAGTCTGAACTATGAATAATCCATGTTCTAGCATCCAATATCACACATCAAATCATGTTCATCCCACTGTAGATAATCTCCCCTTAGTAAATTCATGGGATTTTTTCATGTACCTTTGAATTTTTAATAGTTTATCATTATGAATCAAGATTTGGGTCTCAGTGTACTAATAAAATCTGGAGTCTTGTGTGTGACCATTTATTCTGAAAGTGAATTATTCCTGATGAGTTTAACCAAAGCATGCGAGCACATGCGAGTGCGCGTGCGCCTGCACACACACACACACACACACACACACACACACACACACACACACACACACACACAATGAAAGGCTCAACTTTTACCTAGTCAGCATTAGTGACATCAGCAAAGTAAAGTCAAATCACTAAATTAAAAACTACACACTCCATCTGAAAAACGAGTCCTTGCTGCCTGTTTCATGATAAACCTCGCACTCTGCTGTGTCTTGATACAAGCAACTCTTTCTACCAAATGCCCTATATCTGTTCCAAAATTCAACCTTTTTTTTTTTAACACATGTAGGCACACTGTTTGGAAATTACAAAGTTTAATCAAATACTAAATTTTGAAAAGTGCAAAATGCATACTTTTTTTTTTTTCTGTCAGAACCTTGGGATAATTAGATAAGTTGCAGAAAGGAACTAATGTTAGTTGAGAGAAATATAAAAGAAGCAAGTCTTTAAAAATTCAAGGTTTTAAACGCGAACTGCTCTGCATTTGTCTTTAATTTGAATTCCAAATGCAGAAAGTTGTACTGGAAATTGGTTTAGTATATAATGAGGAAAACTCACCAGTAGCTCCATTGTTCTGACCTACATTCAGAACCGTACTTTCTGGCCTAACATCAAAGCTTGGCTGGTGGGTGAGGACAACTGCTTATATTTAATGTGTTTCATAAATTATTTCTTAAAAGAGAATTAACTTCTATTAGAAAAAATATAGATATAAATTTGTGGGTCATTGCCCACAACTGTACATTAATATATTCGTCCTTTATACCATGTTCTGAAATATTTGTGGGTTTGATCTTCCAAGACACAAATTACCAATCTACTCATCTACTGAATTTTCTATTGTTCATTCAAATTAGGCTCCATTCTATCTAATCATTTTTATGACTAACAATTTGTTCCATTTTTTAAATTAGTATTTTATCCATTAATATTTTCTAGGTATTGTAGGTTTGTTATTCTATTCTGTTTATTAAAGTTTCTTGATTTGCATGTTAATGAGGGGTTGGGTGGTTCTCTTTTTACACAGCTTAATTTCTTTAAAATGTGATGCTTTTGAGCGTTACCTTGCTTGGCTTCCTGCTCACCTGCTATGACTATTTCACTGTGCTTAGCTGTCCTCCAGTTACCTGGAGTCAGGTGGGAACCTTCTCTGGTGTACACATGGAGATAGATCATCTTTTTGAGAGTAGACTGTGGCCAGATCATACTTGCCTGTCAAGAAAGGCTCTGCCTCTCTTTTCTCTGTTTGTGCCTAAGACACACACTTGGCATCCACTGCTTGGCATACCTTCCAGTTAGGCTTGGGAAAGCACATCCTGCTGTTGTCTGCTTCCATCTACTCACTGAGTGGACAGCAGCTCTTCTGGCTCCCCCCATTCACAGATGGTTTCTGATATCTGCATTTTCCGTTAAACCAAGACAATCTATTTCCAGTCTTTCATGATACAGTCAAAATGTCTGATGTCCTCATAATATTCTTATTATAGTGCTTGCCATTTCCTTAGACTGACTTTTCAATCATTTCTAAAATATGAATTTAGTGAAGAAGGTGAATAAATGGGATCCATCTTTAGCCTTAATCTTTTCATGGTGATCTTGATTTTCTTTGTTCTCCTTGCCCTGTTCCTCCCCTCCCTGCCCTCTTTTGATTTGGTTCTTGACTGCAACTTGTTCAAAGTAGAGGACCAAAATATTAACTTGTTAAAGAATTGACACATTATGCAATTCTTTGATTATAGGAAAGGGGATTATAGAAAAAGAAAAGAAAAGATATGAACACAGGGTTTCAGTCTTTCAAAAGCTAATCCAAATGACTACTAATGTGTAAAACTTGTAGTTTTTTGTTCATTTTGTGACAGTATCTCCCTATGCAGCGCTCAGTGGAATTGAATTTACAACCATCCTGCCTCAGGCTTTGAGATCTAGAACTGATTATAGGTATGTACTACTATGGCCAGCTAAAACTCTTATGTAAGGAAAGTGGTTAGTAATTTACTCGCTGTTAGCTATCTTCCTGAAAAAAATGGTCAATATAAACATAGCCAAAGTAGGTACAAATCTATTTTACTTTGTCTTAGTACTTAGATGTTTTGTACAATAGTATTATGCTGGGGATATAGTTTGCTTATATAGAGGAAGCCCTGGGTTCAACCTGCAGTATTACCAAAAGATAATCCTGAAGCATCAGTTTTGAAGAAACATAATTGTTGCACTGCATCATGAAATTTACGGTTACGTTTAGATATTTTTATTTATTATTTATGAGTATTTTTATGGAAATGTGTTTCCAATAGATGTGTATGGGTGAATGCCTACCATGGCACACAGGTAGAGGTGCTATGCTTCCACCTTGTTTGAGACAGGGTGTATCTTCTGATGTTGTTTGATGCTGGCCAGACTGGATGGCCCATGATTCTCCTATCTCTGCCCTCACTGCTGCAGGTGTGCTGGAATTGCAGATGTGTGAACCGCTTTGTGCTTCACTTTATTGGGTACTTGGGATCTGAACTCCAGTATGCAGGCCTGCAGAGCAAACACCTTCAACCACTGAGCAATTTTCTCTGCCCCTGATTTTTATCTTTAAGGAGATCTATCCTTGAAGGTATAAAAAAGAACTTTATGCATTGTATGCTATTATTGATTATTTTAGTGCTTGCTAGGCATATTATACGATGTTGGAAAAGAAAGAAAAATTAGTTACCCCTGAGTCCTCAGAGCACCCCTGCATTTAAACACACTTCAATCTATGGCACTTTCTGCTTGTATTAGAAACTGGCAAGTTGGGTTGAGGACTCTTTGAAACATAAATGCTTCTTCATCTTCTTTTTTTATTTTCCATATCTGCACAATTCTTTACTCATGGGAGTCATTTGATAAATGTTTGCTTGATTAGGAGTATGGTATTTGTGTACCCAACATTGTAATATTTGGCTCAAATAAGATAATAGCTCACTACTAGTCTAATTAGCAGAAATAGGAAAAAATAACACTTCATAGATTGGTTGCTGCATATGTGAGTATAATTCATGCATTTTATAAAGAGAGAAAAGAAAATCCAGAAAGATTAAGTACTTTGATAAGGCAACACTTAACCATTTCCAAAATAGTCTACTTTCACAAAGCAAAATATCTGAAAAATAAATTGTACAAGCCCATAAATGCTTACTACTTTACAAGGATGGGTAGCTAAAGATCTGGTTCCTTTTACAGAGATTTTTGGATCCTTTTCAATATATAATAATTCAAAAGGCGTTGCACTTGCTAATTATGGAATAACAAGTAAGCAATACTAGCTACCCACATAAGGCCACATGCACAAGGTGACACATTCATCCGGAGTTTGTTCACTGGCAGCCCTGTTGTCCCCATTTGCTCTCTTGGGAGGCAGAGGTAGATAGGATCACTGTGAGTTCAAGGCCAGTCTGAGACTACATATGTACATAGTGAATTCCAGGTGAACCATGGCTACAGTGAGATCCTACCTTCAGAAAAAAAAATACCCTCCACATAAGGAATTCATGATGTTACCCATTAAGATTACAAAATGAGCAATAATGTAGTCTTATGAACATCCAAGTTAGCATCCTGAACCCCCAAACAGAGTGACAACCTTCAACCCACTGGATGTATGTATCCAAACTCAACAAATGTACAGATAACAATATCAAAAGTTTGGGCACCCCTGTTAACAGTCAAGGTTTCAAAGATCTGATCTCAATGGACATTTTAAGTTCTTCTCATTTCATTTTCTAGTTAGTCAGGAGTTTGATTGTTCTGTTATTTTATTCCATTGAGTCTCTGCCCTTCCAGACCAGTCCTCCATCTCTCCCTGCAACAAATACATTAAGCTTTTGCTCCATTGCAAGATTGGTTTAACTACCCCAGCAGGATTTTACCTGCAACACAATCATGCTGAAATGTCATTTTTCCATGACTTCTCACATCACATCCATTTATACATGGTGCCTTAGCTGTGAGCCTCTGAAGGTAAGCTACTCTAGCCCTACCCCCCCCAAAAAAAAAACCTAGAATGTATTTAATCCATAAAGCTTGCCATCCAAACCTTGAATTCAACCACCTAATTCTCTACAAGAGAGAAGTGAGAAACTTCATCAGGGAAGAAGACTATGCCAGACTCTCTTTCCTAATCTCCCAACTCAGAAGTGAAAGAGCTGACCTGGAGGTTGAAGTAACAAACACACCCTCTTGGCTATCTGCCTAAATGTTGACTCCAACTCTGACTGCTATGCTATGCTGCTGGCAATGCCGGTTTTCCTCAATAACAAAGACTTCCCAGTTCAGAACATATACATGTGTGTTAATAGGAAAAGTGAGTAAAAATCCAACAAGATAAACAGGGAGAAATGTCAAACTCCTATTCAATCTATGAAAAACCTACTCATAATTCTAACTTTGCTTCCTTAAGTAAGGAGAGAAGGCATAGCTCATTTGGAAAATCTTACCAAAAGCCCACATTTCAACACAGTGAAATGCTTTATCCTTTATTGCTCTCACCACGCCAAGAACTTTCTATATGCAATTATTTAATCCCTAGCCAAAAGCTAGTGGACAATGAGACCCCCACAAATTTTTCCCCCAGTAGAGTGTTCAAGTATCAATTCCACAGAAAACACATTTCAAAGCTTTTCTTGAGCTTTCTGAGCTAATTTTTCACTCAAGCCTAAAAATGCTCATATATGAATATTCACCATCTGGTAAAATATGCCCTGCCCAGAAGTTTACATCATTTAACGCTAGGGTCTTAGGTGACCTAGGTAAAATTTTCCAGTTTCACTTTGTTCAGATGTTTAAGCATTTTTTTTAACATTTCAAATTATTTGGATTACACCAATATTATCTGTACCTGTTATCCATGGCCATTATTTTTTTTTCTACAAGTGAGAAAGTTGCTTTCAGGTTAGTTCTGTGGATTTCATAAATGGCCTTATAATGAAGAGAAACATGATGCAACAAGTCATGTGTGGACTTTTGATATGTTCTGAGCTTTGCCTTATATGCATATGAAGGCTATTGAGAGCATAGTAGTAGTGAGGCAAGGTGAATATAATTATTGCCACTGAACTGTACAAATAGAAATGATTCACATGGCATATTTTATCATATATATATATATATATATATATATATATATATATATATATATATATGTTTCATCCTCCCTCCCCTACATTGAAGGCCATCATATGGAAATTAATAAATTTCATGAAAGGAAGAAAAATGTGTGTTTGTATTCATACTCATGTGTTTGAAAGCCAAAGGACAACCTCAGGTGTTTTCCCCTAGCCATCTACCTTTTTTGTTTGTTTCTTTTGTTTTGCTTGGTTTTGAAGACAGGGTCTCTCATCTCCCTGGCAAGGAACTTTTAAAGTAGGCTAGAATGGCTGGATGGTGAGCCCCAGGGATCAGCCTTTCAGGTTCAGGGATTTCAAGGTCACCCACTCATCACACTATATCCCCACATTTCCAACAGGACTCTCCAGGAGGCTCTCCATCTTGCTAATATGAAGTGCAGAGAAGTAAAGGAACTATTGTCAAATAACATATAAATCTTAAACAAAAGTAAGCAATTGAGTATTGGTAGAATTCCAGTGTGGCCCATCTGTCAACAGTCTTGGGCTTTCAGTGGACTCCCTCTCTTCTGGGCTTTGACAAGGACAATGAACAGGTGTGAATGTGTTTAGATTCCAGACAGCTGTTCAAGGGCAATTCTATAGAGAGCGGTTTTGAGACTTTTGAAGGAGGACATTAAAAGCAACAGTAACAAAATTCTGTAAGGTAGAGGTGGGAACTGCCAGAAGAGGGTAAACAAGAGATTCAGCTTAAAAGACACCAGATACTGGGTTTAGGAGCTCAGGAGGACCAACAGAAGTTGAACCCCTCACAAGAAGTAAGGAGGAAGAATTGAGAAATTTAAAGTTAGCTAAGGCCATTTATACATCCAAGAAGACCTCATTTACTAGACAGCCCTGGAGATGTTCCCTTGGAAGTAATTGGTGTAAACACCTTGGTGGCTAAAGAGGAGTCTGGAGAGAGGTGTCAGGCAAAGTCCAGAAAAATACTAAAAAAGGGGTGGAGGAGAAGGTGCATGCAAATTAGACCAATGCAGGGCTGGGTTAAGGAGTGGGGAAGGCAGGTGCTTACCAGGCCACCTCCACAGGTGCTGAAAGAGGCCAGAGAACCCGGATGCCTCAGCACAGCCCCGGAGTAAAAGCAGGCGGCACTGGGCGACACGGACGGCCGAGGGGTTCCGGTCGTCCCCGTGGGGCCGGGGCCCAGAGTGGGCCACTGCTGCACCGCGAAGCTCTGCGCCAGGAAGCGGCCATCTCTCCGGAGCAGCAGGTACAGGTCCTTGGAGAAGGCCCGGATCCTCAGCAACACCTCCTCGCCATCGGGGTCGGCTTGCGGGGCTGGGGACCCGGACGGGGGCGTTGGCACCGAAGGCGGCGGCTGCCACGGGGCCCGGGAAGCACCACTGGCTCCGGGTGGCAGCTCCTGAGATTCATCCCCGTCATCCTCACCCTCCGACTGCGAGGTCGGCAGGGGCCAGGACTCGGACAGACCCTCCGCGGGCTCTTCCAGTGGCGCGGGGACCACGGAGCGCACTTCGCGGGAGCTGCCGGCTGCGGGTCCCCGGGTGCCTCCGCCGCCCCCGGCGCCGCGCCCCCAGCCCGGGTCCGCGCTGCCCCCGCTGCCGCCCGCCGCGTCCACCGGCTCCCGGCGCCAGAGTGCAGGAAACACGACTTCCCACTGCTCGCGGTCGCGCTCAGGGGCGAGCTGCAGCCCTGCAGGCGAGGCAGAGAGAGAAGAGAGAGAGAGGTGCGTGGTGAAGGGACCACAGCTGCGGGGAGCACCGGCATCCCCAGGCACACAATCCGTGCGGGAGAGAGGCGCGCACACCCGTGCACCGGAGACCACCCGTCCGGCCCCAGAAACTAGCAACTCCTGCAGCCTGGCGATCAGATTACAAAGCCCAGCATTTTCAGAATAAAAGTACCATGGTGGGGAGGTGGGAGAGGGTGTGGGACTGCAGAGCTGGGGACGAGATTTAGTTAGGGAAACCCATGGAGACTTCAAGATAACTAAGGGATTTCTTCAATCTTATACCCAGAGGACACCTCCCAAGTTTTCCTCCAGGTACCTTTGTAAACAGTGACCTGGAGAAAACCCGATCATTTTACAGATGGCTAAAAGAAGGCCGGGGAAAGTGGGCTTAACTTCCAAGTCCGACCTGTGCTCCTGGGCACCGGACATTCATTTTTATCACTATCCACTGAGCGGTGCTCAGCATGCGTTCGCCTCTGAGTTCCTTCCTAGTCCTCGCTGGGGAAGTTGGAGGAAACGCAGCCAAGCCAGTCCAGCCCTTACCTGAGACGACCCCATCGCTTAGGAAGCCTAGCTGGTAGAGGAGGTAGCAGCCGAGGCAGAGGTGGGTGAGGCGCATCTCGCGGCCCACCTCCATACCGCGCGCCCCGCGCAAGCGACTCCTCGCCCGGCGCACGCCTCCTGCGCGATCCACCGCCTCCCCGGAGCGCCGGAGGCCGGCCGGTCGGCGAGTGTGCCCGGGCCCTTTGTCTGCCAGGGGTGGGGGGCAGGCAGAGTGACTCTCGGAGGGAGGCCGACGGAGCGAGGGCGGGGTGGGGTGGGGGAGGAGCGGGGAGGCAGCGCCGGGGGCCCCCGCTGCGCTCCTGCTCCCTGGCGAATTAGGTGATGAGTCTGTTTTCTGTGTTGTGGACGTCGTAGGAGTTTTCCAGGCCCTGCGGAGGAGCCCCACAAAACAGACCCACCGACATCGGGCGGCCAGGCTGGGCACTGCCCGCTGCGGTGTCCCAGAGCAGGCTTACCGCCTGCGCCCGCCCGCGTGGAAGCAGCCCAGGCTGGTGCCTTCGTCGTGGCAACTTGGAGTACCGATCTCTGCACATAACTCTGGGCTCAAAGATGAAAGCTACTCCCGCTGAGCTGAGCCGGGGAAGGGGTTGTCTGGAGGGATGGGGAGGGAGAACACCCGATCAGCAACATGGGGGGGGGGAATCAAGCCCATCCAACAAGAATAGGGGACCGAGGGGTGCCCCACCTAGAGAGAAGTTGCTGGACAGGACAAAGATACTAGAACACCGCACAAGAGTGCACAGGCTGGGCAGGGGTGAACTACTACTCAATTCCCTCTCCTGACTCCTGATTGGCCATTCCCCACCTCTGCCCACACCCCGCCCCAGCTCAGGTGCGATCAGGTAGCAGAGCTACCTCCTCACCAGTTCTTTCCCTACCCGCAGAAAAAAAGGTGCAAAACTTAGTGAAGGCTTGAGCAGAGTGCCTTTCTACCAGGGCCTAAGGTTTGTCTTCCTATCCTCGTCTGTCAGGCTTTTCTAAGCCTGGAGATAATAAAATTCCCCATGGAGTATATTTCAAAAGTACCCAGGACAGTAACAGGAGACACCCCCCTGCATTTCAGAGCCCCTTTTCCTACCTTATCTTTTGGCTCCATATTCACCACATTAATTAATATTAAGTATCATATTCCATACCTCTCAGACATGGTGAGTGGATTTTTGCTTCTGGCACGTGTACGTGTGGCTCCTACTGTTCTCTTGGGGAAACTCAATCCCTGATATCCCGCTTTTCTGCGGCTCCACACCCCTCTCGCTTTGGACTTTTTGATCACATTCAAACATGATTCCTCTAACCTGCCAAGTGATTTTTTTTGTTGTTGTTATTACAACTGTGCCAGACACCAAGAAATGACAGTGTGAATCAGCTTAAAAACTCCCAACCCTGAAAGTGGTTCCCCACATTCTTTGTGGTTTCACCTTCCTCTCCTAGTGTCAGTGGTGAGGACTATGCCTTTAAGGGAAGCAGATCTTATTTCAAAGAAAACCCATTGTTTGAATAAACTGGATCCTAGAATACTTTGTCTAGAGCTTAACAACAAATAGGCAGATACTCCAGGTGAGTTTATCAAGGCTGTTCTGTCACCAAATCTTGCTTTGTAAAATTCTCTAAAACTGGAGTAACTAAGTTGTTCCCAGAGACTCACTTGGGAATCTAAGAACTTTTTTTTTTTCTGGAACCCAATTATTCAGACAAAATGTAGAAAAGAAAATTAATTTTACAGGAGTCAAGGAGCCAGTAATACTAGTTCCAAAAATCATCATTAAAATATATTGATCTTAAGATGTTTCTCACATATGTTTTAACAACAAAATAAAATTCTAGAAGAAATGCATATTATATTAAATTGTGTATATTTATGGAATATATTTGAGAGTTCTTCAAATGAACTCTATTATTAGCTTAAATACGCTAAAATGCATGGACTGAATCATGTTAAGTTCCCATCCCTGCATTTTTTAAATTTTTTTTCCTTCTAATACACAATCCTTACTAGTCCTTCTTGAGAGGGTTTAATTCTTGCAGAAAGATTTTCCTATGTTCCAGCTACCTCAACTTTCTTCCACTTGAATACTATTATAATTTATTTTGTATATTATTTTATTTTGTATATATTTGAAGTCTTTTATAAGACTATTGAGTTTTGAACGAAAATGATTTAGTTTATGCATCTGTTATCATATCACCCTCATTTTACTGTTGAAAATGAAGAGAGTTGCAAGTTCTCAGGAAACTTTCTAAGATGCTTTATAAAGGAGTGGCAATTGATTTTTTGATAACATTTTATTCAAATTTCAGATCCATGATTCAGAGTCACCACTAACTCTGTTGCCCACCTGCCACTATTGTTGGCATGCGTTGATGTGTGGGAAATGTCTTTGCTGTCACCAGAGGAGCCTCTGTAGATGTGCTAATAAGAGCACCAATTAGATTAGACTTTAGTATGTGTATGTGACAGGAGGATCCACTCTGATTTGGAATTGAGTGAAATAAGTGTAGTGTGGCAGAGATAAGGCATGTCTATGCATAACAGACCTTGGAGAAAAGAGCAGAGCAGCTGGGAAAAATATATTTGTTGAGACAGGTCACTACATATGTCTCTAGATGGTAGCAAGCATTTAGCAAGCACGACCTTTGTGTTCTCAGAGCAAGGACAGGGAGCAGAAGTAAAGACAAAGCATCAGAGTAAGTGGAACTAAGTGTTCTTATGCACAAGGTGTTCACATGTTGCATTTATAGCCCAGGCTTTTCTCTGTACAAGGTTAGCTTGATGCCTGCAGACCTTCTTGCTCTCTTCATCACTGGCACTGAGCCTAACAATCTAAAACTATCTTAAACCTTGCCCTCCCCCAGGGAGGGGAAAAGACTTAAAATCTTGAGAAAATACAAAGAACTCTTTCACGGAATTGCATAGGGTATTAACTCCTAATAAAACTTACATCTAAATTGAGATCAGGGCTTATGCTGGCTCTGGCCATGACAGAGTAACAGGGACCAGATTTTAACTTGTTCCTTAAACACTAAAATACAGACAAGAGGTGTCAAACAGTGGTTTTCAAACATTAAACAACAGGCAGTCTAGAGCTGTGACCCATGAGAGAAGAGTAGCAAGTGAACACTACAATGTCTCTAGCTGACTCGCCTGAAGCCTTCACTCAGCATCAGAGTCCTGATGGCCATCCAGTAGAGAACATAAAGCAATGCAGCAAGAAGTCGAGAAGCATGGTACCAAAAATGAGGGAGCTTTAACGAGTGTACCAGTATATCTATTGGTATATAACAATCTTAGAAGTTTCAGTCAACAAACACTTATAGTTTCATACCTTTCTGAGTGACCAAGATTGGCTAAGCTGTGGGTTTCTGGCTCAAGATTCCTAAGAAGGTTATAGCTAAGCTTTTGGCTGAGGTTAAAGTTTCAGAAAACTTAAGCAGACATAGAAGTTCTCTTTTCAAACTAAAGTGGTTGGTAGCAGTAAGCCCACAATTTGGCACATGCATTCCTCCATAAGGCTGTTGAATACATGTGTCCTCCTTGACAATAGTCTGAGAGACAAAGTAAAATCCATTCTACTCAGTCATTTCAGAACTTCAGAAAAGATACTTCATTTCTGCCCAATTCTGTTTATACAAAAGAAGTTTCTAGATTCAGCTCATATTCAAAGAGAAACACACTAAATATTTTATGGGTATATATTTTAATTCATCACTATTTTCCACTTCTTTATGAAGCAGTTATATTCTCTCCTTATGCAAAACATACTCATCCTCTTTCCAAGACACTCAACAGGTTCATTTACCACAAATCATCAGCTCAAAGCCTAGAATCTCACTATCTACATCTTCCAGGTGAAAATCAGTGTTTTCATTTTAGTTTAATAAGTAAAAAATATTCAGTCCTGGGCTTCTCCTTCTGCACTCCTGAGAAACTAAAACAGCAATTTATTCTCTTCCCATATACCCCAAAAACCGTGAAGAGGGCAAGGAAAGGGTAATGCTGTAGACATTTCATTTCACAAAGGAGCTGAATCTACGCATGATAAAATCTCATATAAATCTATTTGCACACATACAAATTAATGAAATCCAAATAGGATCTGTAATTTACTTAATGGTATGTTGTATCAATTTCCTAGTTTGGTATACTATGGTTATGAAAAATGTTACCATTGGTTAAATCTGGATGAACATGGGCAAATATTTATTCTATATTTTCAAAGATTTAAACACAGACTTGTTTCAAGATAAAACCTAAAGTTTCTTCAAGGCATTTTTAGGCTTTCACAGGTACTCTCCTCCATGTCCAATGTCCATTTCCAAAGCCAAAGGTTGTTGTTATTGAATGGTTTCTTTAAGGGAAGTATCGGTCAGCTTCTCATTGCTGGGACAAAATAACTGTTGAAATTCAGTTTGAGGGAGGAAGGGTTTATTTCAGGTTACAGTTACAAGCTATAATCCATCATGATGGGGAAAGCATGGTGACAGGAGCTTGAGGCCACATTCAGCAGAGAGTGACGAATTCAGCTGCTCAGGCACATCTCTACTTTTCATGTAGTCTGGAAGCCTAGACCATGGAATGGTGCCTCCAACAGATATGGTGGGTCTTCCTTCCTAAATTAACCTAATAAAGACACTTCCTTATACATACTCAGAAGCTAATGTAATCTACATATTTTCACAAGTTTTATCATGTTGAAAATTAATATAAATCATCATAATGTAAAATATCATTTTATGGTATTTATAATTATAAATTAACATATATGTATTTTTATTGTCCATAATGAGTTACATTGTTAATTCCCCAATAGCCATGTAAAGCCAAATGTACAAGGTGGTTCATGCATCCAGAGTTCGTTTGCAGTGTCTAAAGGTATCTTTCTAAAAGCAAAGGTTTGTTTCCTACCCTGTATTTTGAGAAAAGTGCCTTCACAAATATTTATGGTCTGAGTGATCTGGTCAGAGTGAAATTAAACTATTGGTCAAGGATACAGACTAAAGTCCCTGGAAAAGAATAGGTCTGAAGGTCTTCAATTTCCCCAGTGGAGTTATTCAAGTAGTAACAAGAATGTTTACCCAAGATGGGAACCACAGTATTTTAATATTCTAATGGCAGAATTCACCACACTTTTCCCATAATGTGTAAGACTTGCCACTAAACCCAACATATAACCAAAAGAAATGAAGTTGCAATATTTAGTGGAAAGAATATCAAATAATTTGTGAGCATAATGTTACCACTCTGGAGCTAAGAATCCCAGATGAAATTGTCTGTGTTCTGATTTGCACACCCATTGGTTGGGGTGTAGAAGATAAGCACAGAAAGAATTAGTCCAAAAGGCACTCTGCAGGCAGTGTGTGGCCCACCGGCTAGAGTGGGGGAGGGACACCATATCACACAGGATATTGGATAGTGTTCTTAGCAATGTATCTGCTTAATCATGGACTGTATTGGTCTTGTAATTAAGGTTGACATGTAACCAATCTAAGAAGGCATAAAAGTAAGTCTCAAAATGATCCATCTGTTTCTAAGTAATTTAATTGCCTATGTGCATAAAGTTTGTTTTATTTAAAAGAATGATAATTAAAAGTATAGCAAAAAAGTAGAAAAATCTATTCTTTAGCAACCAATAAAAACTTCAGGGCAAGCAATGGGCAGAAAAATATGACCTATCACAAAGAGAGAAAAAAAAACTGGTAGGAAAAACATATGCAGACATGATAGAAGTACTAACACACACAAGCCAATGAAAGCATTAAGCATATATTTTAGTCATGTTTTCAATATATAAGAAGATAGAAGAAACCATAAGTCTGTTTGGAGTGACATTAATTTGACCTAATTTGAAACTGTAGTGATGAAAACCACAAGATTTTAAATAAAAATTATTTTTATTTCTGATTCTTTTGTTGTCCTTTATAGTTTGTCTTGTTGATTTTTCATTTAAGAAATTGTTTTCAAGACATTATTAAATACTTTTTTAAATATTTGATTTATTTATTTGCAAGCAGAGATATCCAGAGAAGAGAGAGCGAATGGGAACACCAGGACCTTTAGACACTGCAAATGAACTCTGGATGCATGAACCACCTTGTACATTTGGCTTTACATGGGTATTAGGGAATTAACAATGTAACTCATTATGGACAATAAAAAATATTAAATACTT
>PVHP010007507.1:0-56558 GCA_004024765.1 Zapus hudsonius
CCTCATAAACAGACACGAGAATCCTGAAGTAGGCATTAGCCAAATAAATTCAATAATCTTTGAAAACAAAAAAAAATTGGTAAGGAGATTTATCCAAAGAATGTGGCCTTGCTTCAAATTTACATGAGTTGCTATAATTCACTATAATAACAGACTAAAAGTAAAACAGCAGGCTAAACGATTATCCAAATACTTATAAGACAAAGTATATTTGATCTTAATTAGACATCCATTCACAATTTTTAAAAATCATGGTAAGTTAGAAAGATAAAAGAATTTCTTTGAGCCACTAAATAAATAACAGGCACTAAAAATGAAACTTTAACTCCTCCCAGATGGTATCAGAGACCATGATAAATCACTAGACAATTTCTTTGCCCTTAAGATTGACAACTAAGCAGGTTTGTTTTCTCTCACAACTCATATCTAGTATACCTCTTCTCTCCACTGCCATAAGACAAGAAAAATAAATAGAATCATGGAAACTAGAAATAAAAACATAGAACTTACTCTGTTCCAAAATGATATGGTTGTATAGAAAATTGAATTGGAAAATCAGAAAGGAAAATAAAAACTACAGTAAATCAAAACAATGTAGCATTAATAAATAAAACCAGTGGATCATAAAATGATGCCTGAGAGGAGAAGGTAGAGATGAATACATTTATGACCATCGATTTTCAAAATGATGCATGAGCAATTGAGAATCAGAAAAATCAGAAAAATAAAAAAATCAATGAAACAGAAGAGGGTTCAGAAATAGCCATATATTTATGAACAATTGATTTTCAAAACTAATGCATAAGGACTTCAACGAAATGTCAACTTTCTAATAAGTGTTTGTGGAACAATTTGATATCCAGATGCAAAAAAAGTGTGAATCTTGACTCAGCCACACAAAAATAAAATAAAAATTGGATTATAAACCTAAATTTAAAATCCTAACACTTTTGGAAGATTGCATAGGGGGAAATTATCGTACTTACCTCGGAGAAACTGCTTGCATATGATGCCTGAAATTCAGTCCCATAAAAACAATGATCAATTGCTCACCCATGATCATCATGCAGCCCTAATTTAACCCAATGGGTTCAAAAGAAAGGCACAAAAGTAGCAAAGGGATTATGGGAAAGAAGGTTGTTAGTGGAAGGGGCTGAGAGAACAATTGAAGGGAATAAGATCACAATATATTCTATAGATGTATGGAACTGTCAAAACTGAAAAACAATAAATAAAATGTCAATAAATTGGAAAATCGAATCTCATTATAATTTAAAATTTGTTCCTCAGGCACTCATAAAGATAATAATACAATCTGTAAACTAGTTGAAAATATTTACAATACATATATCCATCAAAGAAATTGTATCTTAAAAATATGAACAATTCTGACAACTTAACTAGAAGGCAAAAGCTGCCCAAATCTTTTTTTTTTAATATACAGATGGCAGATAAGCCCATAAAAAGATATAAGATATCATAAACCACTGGGAAAATTCAAATTATAGCCACAGTGAAATAATATTATGTGCACACTAGAAGAGAATGCTTAAAATTACACACTGAGGGGGTAGAGAGATGGCTCAGAAGTTAGGTTTCTTGCCTGCAAAGCCAGGATCAATTCCCCAGTACCATCTTAAAGCCAGATGTACAAACAGGTGCATGCATCTGAAGTTTGTTTTAGGTTGCTAGAGGCCCTGGTGCTAGAGACCCATTCTCTCTCTCTCTCTCTCTCTCTCTCTCTCTCTCTCTCTCTCTCTCTGTCTGTCTCTCTCTCTCTCACACACACACACTCTTCTCCTCTCTGCTTGCAAATAAAAATAAATAAAATTACACACCGATTATGTCAAATATTACTTTAAAAAAAAACTTGACTTGTCTGCAATGCATGAGGCCCTGAGCTGCTCCTCCCACCAAAACAATAAAAGAAATTAGCTCTCTCATCTGTTGATTGGAATGTATAACTACATGACCCCTTCAAAACATAACATGCGAGGCTCTTATAAAGTTAATCCTATCCCTACCATATGGCCCAGCTATTCCATTCCTCGGTATTTTCCTAAGGAAACACGTGTCCACAAAATTGCTTCAAAAGAAAGTAGCATTATTTTAATAGCCAAACACTGGAAATAGCTTGAGGGGAGTGAATGGACATGGGAACGAGATGGCTTACTACTCAGCAAAAAGGAGCAAAACATTGAATGAACCTCAAATGAGTGAAAGACACCAGACCAAAGAGTCCACGCTGTCTGGTTCCCCCTGTGAAAACAGACAGATCAAACTGACCTCACAGAAAGACCAATGGTACCTGAGAGAAGAGTGGGAGAGAGAGGGATAAAGAAGCTGGTGTGATCATACCTTTACACTTTGTGATCGCTTTGGAAAAGACTATCACACGTTCTCGTCAGTTAAAAATACATTTCCTATATAACCTAACGGCTATATGTTCAGGAGAAATTAAAGTAGATATTCACCAAAATCATTAGGCACCATTGTTCCAGAGCGGCATTTCTCATAAAAGCCAAAAGTCTGGAAACAGCCCATCAACAGCTCAAAAGGAGTGTATTTGTGAAATGAACACAGGATCTAATTAATGATACACACAGTGGTGAGCCAAGGATGAGAGACAAGAAAAGAAAACAGAAGTCCATCTCCTTGACATTGTGAACCAGACAAGCTACTCCACAGTGACCAGAACCATAGCAGGCCCTCCTGGGCTGGGGAGCTGCAGACGCCTGCCTCTAAGGAAGCTCGAGCAGGCTCTCTGAAGTGATGGGGACGTTCTGTGTTTGATGTGATGGTGGCTACACAGCTCTGCATATTGGCTAAAATTCAAGGAATTAGATGAAATTGCACCTTGATGTTATTGATTTAAAAATGGGACTAGCTGGTGATGGTGTCACACACCTTTAATCCCAGCATTAGGGAGGCAGAGGTAGGAGGATGGCTGTGACTTCTGGAGCAAAAACAGAATGAGTTCCAGGTCAGCATAGGCTAGAGAGAGAGAGAGACCCGACATCAGAAAAATAAATAAATAAAATAAAAATAAATAAAAATGGGGCTAGAAGTGAGAGTTCGGAAAGAAAAATGAAAGTGCATTTCATTCCAGCAGGCTTGGACTCCCGATCCTGAGCAGCTCCATTAGGAACAGCAGGTGTCTCTTGCCAAATGGAGTTTATTTTTAGGCAAAGTGTTCATTGGCATACCCTTGGGGTTATTTGCTAGCACTGAGCATTGCCTTTTACGTTTTGTTCACTGCAAAGAAAACAGAGTAGTTGGAAAATGAGGCTAACTACATAAGCAAGCAGGGAGCTTTGTCCTTCCTGGAATGTAATTTAGAAACAAAAAATTAATAGCATCTCTCTAATTGTGACAGTACTTTACAGTTGCCCTCAGTAATTGTGGATACAAGGAGGAGAACCTGCAGGCTGGTGTTGGAACACTGCTGTATTCTCTCCACTGTGACCAAGAGCCTCGGAGAGCCCAGGCCCTGAGCCCCACCTCCTTTGGGAAGAGGATGAGGGAATCTCTGTTGGAACAGACAGCATTGAAGGATTGGTACCCATTCCATACATCCATTTTTTAAGCAAAACAGTGAGGTTAATAGTACCTAAGCATTGCAGGACATTGCCAAGGCTCTTGGTTGCCCACCAGAACGAGATGGTAAGACTCTATTGCTGAAGACTCCACAGGTAGGCTGCAGATCACTGAGAAATCAAGCTGGAGCTGAGCTGGAAACCTCCTCCCTGTTAACCAGCTGTCAGAATACTGGGAAAACCTCAATGCAGCATTCAGCTTTTTGGGAGAGAGAAGTCATTAATGGTGGTAAACAGCAGTGAATGCTGCAAGCCTTAAGGCTGGCCAACCAGACCAAATGTGCCAACTGGTGCAATACTGGCATGCGTGTTACAAGGGAAATGAACTGCTCTCTAATATTTCGCAGGAGGGAATACATGTCTGGTACTGAAAACCTAGTTGAAATCCTATGGCTTGGGAGACCATAAACCCTGGGTGAGTAATGCCTGCTGTTGTCTGGTTAAGTGTGTATATTATGCCCACCAAACTGCCCGCTAGGTACTTTTTTATGTTTATTTTTATATCCATATATTAATGCTACTCTCACTTTTGGTTCTAGTGATAATAGAGTGTTCAGCACAGAGACATCTTGGTCTCATCCTCCAAGGCTCAGGGTCCATTGTGGAAGAGGTGGCAGAAAGAATGTAAGAACCAAAGGAAAGGGAGGACTGCTTACAATGCTGTCTTCTGGACACAAAGTGGCCTTGATATTCATGACCTCACAGACCTTCATAATAGTAGAGGAAAAAAATGACGATATCAAAATAGAGTAGAGACAGGGCTGGAAAGACAGCTTAGTGGTTAAGGTGATTGCCTGCAAAACCTAAGGACCCAAGTTCAATTCCCCAGTACCCACATAAAGCCAGATGCACAAAAGTGACTCAAGCTTCTGGAGTTTGTTTGCAGTGGCTGGAGCCGCTGGCATGCTCCTCTCTCTCTCTCTCTCTCTCTCCTTGCAAATAAATAAATAAATTTTTAAACAAAATAAGAGTCTAATTGGAAAGAAGAAGGGATGAATGGAGAGTGGGCTTGAGAGGGAAAGTGGGGGTGGCCCGTGGGGATCGTCATGCTTATTGTCTATACTTATAGAAGCTGCCAATGAAATGTTTTCAGTGAAGACTGTATTTGAGCTAGAAATGCTCAGGATGGGGGAGGAATAGCACCATATCTCACAGTGGTCACCAAAGTCACCAGAAATTGTATTGAGGGACGAATGGAGCAGACCGTGGAATCGGAGTGCTTTGTACTCCCAAGTACTAACCATAGAAAAGTCATGAACCATGTCATCCTAAGTGAATGACTTAACTCTCTGGGCCATTTTCCAAGCTATAAAATTAATAGTTGTATAGACTTCACAAGAGTATATTGAAACAACTCTGGTGAAAATGCAATGCTTAATAACGGTTCATTTGCTAAATTAAATTTGATCTGGATAAATAAAAGGAATTTAAAGAATGTTTCTCTAACGTGTAATGATCAGCTCTTCAATAGCAGTCTATGTAATCACAGAAGGTAGGGAAGATAACCCAGGAGACTCTGGAAATCATATTAATGATGGTAATTGGACAGAGAGGAGGGAAATGGAGGCACCATCACAAGATTTGCTCATACAATGTATATAATTCTTCATAATAAAGATATTAATTAAAAACAATTACAGTATGATTAATTCACGAGTTACTATATGCTAGACACTGTGCTAATTGCTTTCCCTGAATATCTCAATCTTTCCCCTAAATTATAAGGTAGGAACTATAATTTATCCTTGTCTTATAGGTAAATGTATAAGCTCAGAGAAGTTAAGTGTTTTGACTAAAGTTACATAGCAATGAGTGCTGAGCCGGGACTGACTGGTGCCAGCGTATGAATGTATTTACACCCCTGAAAAATTTCCCCTTTACTTCAACCTGCATTCCTAGCACTTCGGTGATACTAGAATCATGCTGTTAGAGATGCCACCATACAGAGGCTTTAGGAACAAGTTGTTTGGCCTCGAGGCTTCCGTCTTCACGGAGTCCCAGGTCTCTCCAACAGCACATGCAGCTGCTCATTCGCTGAGGTGCAGAGGTGGGTTCCAGAGCAGGTGGCCATCACTCGCTGCAGGCAGCCAACGTGTCTGCTGTGTGGATGCACCTGCTGCTTCCAAGGACTCCCACATGGAATCCCTTCAAAATAGAAAGCATGGTTTGCACAGCAAACCTGCTCTCGTTCACAGGCCCCGCACACTCCCTTTTCCTAAACAAACAAAAATGGTGAATTCTCCAAGCCAGAAAACTCTAAAAAGGCCAAGGTGAAGAGAGTTCCTGGGTACCTGTGTCCGGCACCCTCATAGGCGTTTTCAGCTGGTCCTCAAGACACCCACACCATGCACACCGCATTGCAGACCATCAGTGAGGAAGCTCTGGGCTATACGATAGTGGACCAATGAACCTGGTATTTAGTGGCTTCTCACATCACAGTCTTGCTATGAGCCCGGTTTGTGCCAGCAGGGGGGGGGGGGCTCAGCTCCTTAGTCAGAGACCCAGGTTGACAGATGCTCATCGTGTGACCTTTGCAATGGCAGACCAGAGCTGAGGAGGCCCACACCGGGTTAGCCTGAAGCAACACATCCCTGCCCCTCATCCGCCACGGTCCAGGTGAGCTCGACAGCTTTGCTGCAGCGAATTCGGATCTCCAGCAGTAAATGTGTCTGATGTTTGTCACACTCCCCATTTTGCAGAGGAAGAAAGTGAACGAATAGGTTAGGTAACTCTTTCAAGGTCACGTGGATTTTAAGCAGCAGCATGACCTGAACTAATATAACTCTGAAGCCACTTCTGAGTTGCAATATGATTCTGGTCAAATGACAGTTTTCAACAGCAATGCTTAAAATGCATAAAAGATGTGGGTAAATGAGGCCTTTAAAGACAACATAACAGTAAACTGACAAGAACTGTCACTGAACTAGACCTGCTCAATGGAACTGTTAGACACTACTAGACATGGCCTTAACAACCACCATACGAGTGAGCAAGGAAATAAAGGAAATGTGAGAATGCACACCTTTAATCCCAGCACTCGGGAGGCAGAGGAAGGAGGATCACTGTGAGTTCCAGGCCACCCTGAGACTACAGAGTGTGTTCCAGGTCTGCCTGGGCTAGAGTGAGACCCTACCTGGAAAAACAAAACAAAATACATTTATCAAAAGTAGACTCTACCTGGAAAAATATTCCTTCACAAGTGAGGAGGAAAATTGAGACAATTCAAGATAAACAAAAGCCAAGGGAGTTTGTTATTAGCAGTCCAGCCCTGCCAGAAATGCTCGAGCCGTTCTTTCCTGGAAAAGTAGAACTCAACTAACTGTAAACCTGAATAGACAGCAAGAAGCTTCCAGAACTGTGCCAATGACTTGTCAGTATAGTTTGGTATTTTTTTTGTTCTACATGATTTGAGACTAAATTTTTTAAAAACAAATTAGATTTTCTTTCACTAATTCTATTCAACACGGTGCTCTGCTCGTACGTAGGTCAGAACAATGCAGTAAGTAAGGAAGAAGAGAGCATACAGATGAGGTGGAACTATCTGGTCCCAGGTGAAATGAAAATATGTAGAAAATTCTTGAGTAGACAAAGAAAAGCTTTCTTTCAACTGCTAGGTAAACTAGCATAACTAGCAGTAAGTCTCATGAAGAATCAGAGGCATGTCTACACACAACAAACCACCTGAAAGGAAATCTTGAAAGTGGTTCTGTTAACAATACCAGGAAAGCACAGGATCCTTGGGAATTACCCTGTAGACAGAAGTCACGCACCAGAAACCACAGCCTGTTGTAAGACAAAATTTAAGAAGACATAAATAAATGTAAAATGGAAACACGGCTCAAGAGTTAGAAGGTTGAACATTGTTAATGTTATCAACACTATCCAAAGCAATTATAATCAAAAACCTCAATGACATATTGTGTAGAAATAGAAAAAGATCATAAGATTTATATGAACCGCAAAGAATCCCAAGTTGACAAACAATATGAAAACTAAGAAAAATCTAGAAGTTTTCTTTTTTATTGCTTTCCAAACTTACTACAGAGCCACAGGGGTCAGAAGAGTGGCACAGATGTGTGCTGCTGGCTTGAAGATCAGCACACATATCAAGGGAATACAGTCCACAAATGAACCTTCACATATTTGTCAAGTAATTTTTGACAGAGTTGCCAAAACCACCTAATAGGAAAAGAGAATATTTCCAGCAAATGAGATATCTCCATGCAAAAGAATGGAGATGGATCGTCCCTGACAGCACCTACAAAAATCAACTCAACTTGGACCAAAGACCTAAGGGTAAAGCCAGAAAGTATTAAACTCCTGCAGAAAATACAGGGAAAAATCCTGATGGCCCTGGATTTGGGAACGACTTAGATACAACACCAAAGGCAGAGGCCACAAAGGACAGGTCACATTTTATGACACTGAAAACTTCTGTGCTTCCAAGAAAAAAAATAGCAATAGAGAAAAAAGATAACCCACATGTGTAGAGAAGTTTTCCAGTCGTGTGTTTGATAATGACTTAATACTCAAAATATACAGAGAGCTCCTGAAACTAACAACAAGCCAAACACTTTGATTGCAAAATTGTCAAAAGACAGCATTACTAAAATGCAAACCCAAACCATACAATGTTCCCTTGTTTCTGGAAGCGGAGACATTTCCAAACAAGCACCCCTAGTGTTGACGAGGAAGGCAACTTGGCACACTTCTGCACGGTTGCTAACAAAACAACGTAGCTCAGCCACTATGGAAAACTGTATGGAAGTTCCTCAGAAACCTACAAACAGAATTACCAAACAATCCAGCGGCTCTATTCTAAGCATGCACCTCAAGGTTACCACAAGATAGTGTAAGTCTGTGTTCATAGCACATCCTCTGTAATAGATAAATTGGGGAAACAACTTGATTGACTCTTGACACATGAATAGATAAGCAAAATATGATATATACATTCAGTGGACTATCAGCCTTTAATCTAAGGAAATACAACACATGCTACAACATGGATAAACCTTGAGGACTTTATGCTAAAGAAATAAGCCATTGACAAAAAGTACCATGTGATTCCAGTTAAATGAGATACTTGAGTACTCAAAGGCATAAAGACAGAAAATAGAGAGTGGTATTGCCAGAGGCTGAGGATAGGGAAGAATGGGGATGTATTACTTTAGCGGTATAAAGTATAGGCCTTATAAAATAAAAGTGATATGGAGATGGCCAGAAATGGTTGTACAAAAAAAAAGAAATGGTTGTACAACAATACAGATTTATTTAATGCCATTGAACCACACACTTAAAGTGATTAAGGCATTAAGTTTTGTGATGTTATGTTTTTATGGTTCTATGCTGCTATGTTTGATGATGTTGTGTTGTGGTGTGGTGTGTTGTGGTGTGGTGTGGTGTGATGTGGTGTGGTGTGTTTTGTTGTGTTTTTTGTGTTGTGTTGTGTCGTGGTGTGTGGTGTGTGGTGTGTTATGTTGTAGTGTGTTGTGTTGGGGTGTGTTGTGTTGTGGTGTGTTATAGTGTGGTGTGGTGTGGTGATGAGGTATAATTTGATCCACCTGGCTCTCGTTCCTATTATGATATCCTCTAATGCACACACTGAGATAGAAAGCTAACTACATTGTATGTTAAATGCAAAGGGAAGTGAAAGGAAATAAAGCACAAGTAATGTTGGCAAACTTAGAAGCTTTATGACTACCACAGCTACCAGAAACGTTGGAGATGACCTCACACATGGTTCCCCGCCCACGTGCACATGAGCCTGTTGGCACCCCAGGACAAGTGTGAGAATGAAGCAGCTCATCCATTCACCAGCCTGCATGGGAAAGTCACTCATCCAGGCCCTCACCCTGCCTCATGAGTGCTCACCCACAGCTTGGCCGTTAGCTGATCCTGAGTGTCATTGAAGCATAGGATCCCAGAGAGAGTTTGTTGAACGCCTTTGGTGAGGGGAGCACTCTCAAGTCAGTCCTGGGTGGTGTGCACACTCACTCTATCCTCGCCCTACAAAATGGGGCAACTGAGGCTCAGAGAGCTAAGGTTACTGGTGATGCTCTAACCCTCATTGTAGAAGGGGAAACTCCAGCCTGACCTATGAGAAGGGGAAGACCCTGCACGTGACTGTCCTGTGCCCCTTTCCTCCTGGGAAGCTTTCCCATAGTTGTCATGGATGATGAAGGAGAGCCGAAAAAAGAGACAATAGAACAGGGGCTAACTGAACAGAAAACGTTCAGAGGAGGGGTGGGTGCAGACAGCAGAAGGTAGTGGAAGGGAATTCCAATCAAAATACATTATTGCATATTTGAAAACTGTTAATAAAAATGTTTTCCAAAGAAATCTTGTCCGTCTGTGCCCACAATGCAGCACTGTTCAAGACAGAAAGTTCAAGGTCAACCTGGGCTATGTAGTGAGTTCTAGGCCAGCCTGGGCTGCCCAGGATAATTCTGTCTCAGAGACAGAAAGAGAGAGAGAGAGAGAGAGAGAGAGAGAGAGAGAGAGAGAGAGAGAGAGAGAGAGAGAGAGAATGATGGGAGATGGTGGTTACTCACCTCAAGGTAATTCATGTTTTCATTTCACTCATGCACCATACCAAATGTCCTGTGACATCAATTATTGGCTTGGCATAAAAACTCTGAATCATGTGTTTTCACAGAGAGGAATCAGAACACTGATGTCTTAGTATCACTCAAGGGGAGAATTTTAACACTATGACATTGAACATATTTATAATTTATCAAAATAAACATTCTTCAATTCCAAATTTTCTTTAGTGAAGGGGTGATAACAGCTGTGGTAGTTTTGAGTAAATGTCCCCCAATAGAATTTATTATAATTGTGAATTGCCTTCAGCCTTCTGTCACTTTGGCCTGGCCTCCTGGGGTCTAGCCCTGAGGTATTTCAAATTGGATGCAAAATACTAGGGATAGATATGCAAAAGAAAAGCTAGAACCCCAGTCTGGCAGTTCTGCATTTTTGTGAGTTACAATGTGCTTGTTTGCTTGAGGTGCTGGTGGTGGGTTTCTCTCTCTGTGTTTGCTTCTGTGAAAGGGAGCCAGCCTTTTCCTTAACTTCCCCTGGGTCTGTTACTTCAATAAATACTTTCCTCCCCAAAATTGTGCCTGGTTAGGAGATTCATCCCAGCAACGTGTGACTGACTACGACGACAGCTGATGGAATGGACTGTCCAGGCAACAAACCCCTAAAAATGTCTTCAAATATGGATATGGTGAAATTGTGCTGTGCAAACAGAATTTTGTCCTGTTAAATAAAAGCAACAGGAGGCCATTGTTTTGGACTATCTTCCTACACAGGTCCCAGCAGACTGATCCCCATCAAAATGGAAGTACTCCCTCACACTAGCTGCTGGATAGTCAAATGGACTCCAGCACAGTCCAGCTCTCTAAAAACAAAACCCACAAAATCAGAAAAACCACAAACATGAATCAAGAGAGGAACCATTTCCCCAAGCTGCTGTATTCAGGCTGATGCCTCTGCTATCTCCCCACGAGGAGAGCAACAAGATGCTTTCTTCTAGCTTTTTTTTTAACTTTCTTCAGCCCTTTCTATGTAGAAAGCAAACCTATTCTGCTTGGCTCAATGGAATATTGGTTGTTTTGTAATGTGAGATGTTGCTTGAGTCTAAAATCACAAAAAGGATTCAGATCTTTAGACTAAGTGTGCTGCCATTGTGCCTGTAGGAATAAAGCAAACCCGCCTGACTGTTTCTTCAAAGGTTTTCCATTCTGTGTTCCCCTCGGGCTTGATTTTCAACCAGGATGACTTCATCTTCTATGGTACATTCCACACTCTGTGGGGACACCTTGGGCTACTGATCCTGATGGAGAGGAAGACGCTGCTGGATAAAGTGAATAGACACCATGTTACAATGAATAGGACAAATCTCCACGGTGAAAGAGCCAGTGCCCTGGTACTCACCATGGCTAGAGAATGCTGGCAACTTCTTTCATGCAACTGGGAGTCCAAAAGACTCTCTTGTGCATAAAATTCCAAAGTTCCACTGAAAGTTGCTCTCTCTCTTTCTTTCTCTCTCTCTCTCTCTCTCTCTCTCTCTCTCTCTCTCACACACACACACACACAGAGAGAGAGAGAGAGAGAGAGAGAGAGCACCCCTTTAGCTGAAATAGTATTTTTTCAGTGCTTTTATGACTCAACTTGTCTCTACCTATCCCATGAGAAACAGGAACCATGAAATGAGGTTCCATTTTCATCTTAAAGCTCCACCTCCAGGGCCCATAATTATGCCTGCAACTTGTGTCACTAAATATATTGAAGTCAATCGCCCTCCGTCCTTCTCATTAGTCAGAGGTTTCTAGCATGGTGCATTAATTGCATCTCAAATGCTGGAAGCCTCCAGCACACCCACACTCAGTTCCTCTACTCCCAATGTAGGGGGTGAGCAGAGCAACCAAAAAGATGGAGGCTATGGGAAAGTGAGAGCTAAGGAGCAGAAGCCAGTGCAGCAGAACTTCTGAGTCTCTGGAAGCTTTCTCCAGACCACTCTAGATGAGAGAGACTGCAGCTGCGGGAGAAACAGTGAGGGTCCTGGCAAGATAGTAGCTCACCCACTGCCCTGCAAATCTGCCAGATACTGCGGCTCCCATGGGCAGAATGTTTGCTGACAGCATCTAATTTCCTCCCCTCTGGATCCTGAGACCTGCGATTTCCACCTACTGTGAGGAAGGCTGAGAGCCTGAGGGGAAAAAAGTTAGGATCCATGCATACTCTGATGGTTTGATTCAGATATCCCCAAGAAACGTAATGTGTTCTGAATACTTGATCCCCAGCTGATGGCATTTTGGGAATTGAAACCTTGTTGGAGGTGTATTATTGGGGCAGGCTTATGGGTATTATAGCTGGCTTCCCCTTGCCAGTGTTTGGCACACCTTCCTGCTGCTGTTTGCCTGCTGCGGCAGAGGTGATGTCCAGATTCTGCTCATGCCATTGTTTTCACTGCCATCATGGAGACTCCCCTGGAGTCTATAAGTGAAAATAAACCCTTTCCTCCACAAGTTGCTTTTGATCAGGTTTTTCTGCCTGCAATGAGAAAGCTGCAACACAAACTATCTCAAAAAAAAGAAAGAAAAGAAGTTGAACAGCATTCTTGAGAAAAGACACCTGAAGTTGTCCTCTTGCCTCCACAGACATGCATGCACACTCACACATGAATGTACATCTGCATGTATACACACATGCATGTGCATATGCATGTATATACACACATGAATGTGTATTTGCATGTATGCACACAGATGAATGTACATATGCATATATACACACGTGAATGTGCATAAGCATGTATACACACATACACATGTGCATCAAGAATAAATAAATATAATGTATTTTGTATCACTCCCTTTTTTGCTTTTCTTTTGGAGAAGTCTTTTAAATTTTTTAAATTTTACTGTCCCTGTGTTTTTGTAGGAGTGGATTTACTCCCCTGTGCTTGGGGGATGAATGTCATTTAGTGAGACAGTATTCAATATGAGGCCATTCAGGTGACAGGAGCCCCAAAAATTTAAAGCAGGAATGTCCTTGGGCTGGCCATGTAGTCTTCACTTTACTTATCTCTTGCCTAACCTGTTATTCCACCTGAGCCTCCTTGACTAGAAATCCAATCCTGACACTGTGTTTGATCAAGTTTAAGAGAACTTGGTGTCACGGACATATCATCTGTCTCTCTGGCTTGCCTGAGGCGGAGGTAGAAACTACCACCATAAGGTTATAAATACCAGGGCAGAGCTCTACCCTCTCCTTGGCTGGCCAGCTCAGAAACCTGAACCTCTAGGTTTTGATAAGCCCCCTTGTCTCAGCCACCAGACTGAGACAAGGGAAGGGAGATCCCCTTTTTTTCCATGGGCTCTTTATGTTACTTCCAGGCCTACCACATGACCTCTCAAGCCACATGGGTCCTACTATCCCCCCTTCCCTAGTCCACAGACTCTTGCTTCCCTCTCCTGACTTCTAAATAAATATAATCATTTAATCATTATCTTCCTCAGTCGTGTTTTAGTTAATTCTTTAAGTAAAACAAACAAGAACTCAGGATTAGGGCTTTGAGAACTCTCCTGAACTCCAATTATCCCATATGAAAAGTTGTAGGATTTCTTCCCCAATTTCTACTCCTCCTAAAAACTTCTTAGTATTGCAAACCATGGTAAAATATTTATTAAAGTGTCACATAGAGATTTTCTGTCAAACCTCCTAAGTATAAAAGATTTTTTTATTCTTAGGTATAAAACTCTAACTAGTGGACAGTATGATAGGAGGTGATCGTGGTAGTCAAGGCTCATGTTTTAATTCTTGTTCTTTCAAGTAAGAATTGTATGGCTTTGGCAAATTTACTAAGTTTTCTCATTTTTGTTTTGTGTACAAAATAGGAGCGATGGAAGCAGTTTGGGGTGACTGGGCCCCAAAGTGAACAGCAGGAATGTCCTTGGTCTTGTTCTTGCTGTCTTCACTTTGCTGGAGATCAAAATCTGGCTTCTCCTTATCTCTTGCCTAAAAGGATTTCCCTAGATCGGTTTTTCCATGAACAACCTGAGCTCCTCCCTGGGAAGGAGTATTCCTGAAAGGTTAGGTCTGATTCTGACATTGTGGTTCCTTAAGCTCAGGCCAAACCTTGGCGTCATGGCTGGTTTGTTCAGCCTCCATTCAGAATCCATAATTGACCCCAATTTGGGTCACAGGGTGAGCCTCTATCCCTGCCTCTCTCGCTGTACTTTCTCTTCTTTCCTTCTCAATCTAATAAAGTCTCTCTAAACCTTACCCTCTGGTTTGTGGATTTTATCCTTTAAAATCCTTGGACAAGAATCTGGAGTACCCTAAATTTGTTGTTGTACTGTCGTATAGGCATATTGACGAGGAACCCCAAAATTTCCATTTCACATTATTATCTAGCACCTTTATTGCATTAACTCTGGGCAAGGTATGTTCTCAGGGCTGTATACAAGGTAACTCATTTAACTTTCATAAAAATGTCTCATACGGGTACTTTTATTGTCCTTGTCTTACAGTGGGTAAACTGAGGCACAGAGATGTTACATGGCTACTCAAGTTCATTCTGCTAGTCAGTGGTAGAGCTGGGCTCTGGCTCCTATGCCCCTTCTCTTACCAGTCTGCAGAGACCGCTAGGAGGATCAGGTTCATGCATAGAAGATGCTCAGCACAAAGCCTATCACAAGACAGTGCTTAGTGCTTAACAGTTAATTAACTCGTACCCCATAGTGGATCCGCAGCCTCAGGAGAACAATGGGCTTAGCCCTGCATTTCCCTCCAGTAAAAACGATTGTTTTGCTTGTCAGTTTGACTGGACTGACGGACGAGGACTAGTGAGGCACACCACTGGGTGTGTCTACGGGAGAATTTCTAAAACCAAGTGATCTGTGGGGCTGCAGCAGAGAGGGAAAGACCAGCCCCTGGATGTGGACAGCACCATCTGATACCCTCAGGGCCTAAAGAGAAAAAAGCTGGAAGAGGAGGATGTCAAGTTCCTCCTTCCTGAGTGACTGTCAGCCATGGCTTCTGCCATCACCTGCTGACATCAGACTCTACTTTTTTTAGTTTTTTGATGTGGAAACTCTCCATCGAGCTTCCAGGCTTCCAGTGTTGGTCTGGGACTGCTGAGGATTCCAGATTCTCGGGCTGAGCACCTACCATGCTCTGCCTCTCCAGGATTCAGGCTGTGGTTGCTGGGCTCTGTGGCCACCTATCCTGGAAGCCAATGCAAAAGATCCCCCTTGTAGTACTGTGTTCCCAGAAAGATGCTACCCTGATGTCACAGGGAGATGCAATGTGTCCAGAAGAGAGCCTCATTAACTTGGGCTACCTTTTAGGCCCCAACAGCCATTAAGTGGCCACCTCTGGTCTGACCTAACATCCACCTGATGATCAGTTTGTGGCAGAAAAGAGGTGAATTGTTAAGTTTTAAGAGGGAAGAAAGCTGAAATCAGTAAGGCTGCTGAAAGAGTTAACTTCATGGAGGCTGAGCTTCTCCCTGCTTGGAGAATGTCTGAGGAAAATCTTGCTGAAAGGAGTCCTTGAAGAGAAGGCAGAGAGGATAGTTTACACCAGGTTACAGTATCGCCCTGGGCAACAGACAGGGCAACCCAACTGCAGGAAGAATTGTTCTGCATGACTTGGGAATTGTTTGTGTTCTGAAAAGTTATTTTGACCCATGTAAACCACACAGACTGCAAGTAGGTTTTGAAACATCATATATGTTGTTTGGAGACCTGAAACTACACGATTGCCACTTGCTCAGTTTTAAGTTTTCCCCTTGTACCCATTTCTCTGTGCTGATCACAGCTGCTAAATGCCGCGTCTGCTTCTGGAAACCACAGCTTTGCTTGCTAACCTCGCCTTATTCCTAAACCTATAAAACCAAAACACAAACTCGACTCCAGGTTGGAGCTTTTTGAGAGTGATCTCACTCCAGACCCCGGTCAATAAACTCCTCTACTTCCACCCATACTGGTGACGGTGTGATCTCTTCTGAGATAATTCTGTAACAAGTTGGCCATTTTGGAATGTACTGACAGACCCCACCCCCAGCTTTCACCAACCCAAGGGCTAAGAACATCATCAGATAGCATCTGAAGCCTATGGTGGAGATTTTCCCACCTTGCTATAACCTGCCAGTGGTCAGCCAATGTATTTGAAAAGTGCCTTGATTTATGACTTTCTTCTGTTCTATAACTATAAAACCTTCACGAAACTGTTAACACATTGGAACATGGAGTTGGGGTAAGCTAAATCTGTGTTCCTGGGTCATGATCATTCATATTTGGCTCCAGAATAACCTACCTCTTATCCCCTTGGAGGTGAGAGCTGTGTCTTTTGCGTGGACAACACAGTAACCATAGTATACATTATAGTAAATGTAGCCTATTCGTTCTGCTTCTCTGGAGAAGCCTGACCAATATGGATGCTACTCCTGTCAGTTCTATGGGAACCCAGTGGTGATTAACTGCATAAACTCAGACTAATGTCTGAGGATTTTAGCGGGAACTAGGCAGATAGCATGACAATTAGGCAAATGGGCAGGGAAGACTCATAAAGAGAAATCTCATGAATCTGCCTGTGGCTTGGAACACAAGCTGTTCTCCAGTCCTTCTGCTATGTCACACAGACTCCCTGTCTGCGAATTTCACCCAATTAGATCTCTCTCGAGTGTTCACACACCCAGGTGTCGGGTGTATGCTTCTCTGGGTGTGAGTATATCAGCATGTCTGGGTACAGAAGAGTGTGTGAGTGTGCATGAGTGTGTGTGTAAGGATATGAGTGTGTGAGTGTGCATGAGTGTGTGTCTGCAGGAGTGTGTTTGTGTCTGAGAACAGGAGTGTGTGTGTGAGTGAGCAGGCACATTTTGGCGGTCCATTTTTTGCATCCCTCCTTTTCTTCATTTTTCTCCAAGCACATGGACATGGAGAGCAAAGTCCTTGCTCCAGAGTGTCCTTCTGTCCTTCCTGGGCCTCTGACTTCGGTTAGTTTTCTTTGCTGCTCTGGGGATTGTGCTAGGTCACTCTCTGACACCTGGAAGACACACACTCTTTCCTCAGGAGGGCCAGCGATGTCATTAATGCTGCTGAAGCTCCTGCTGCCTGTTTGAGTTTATCTTGTCAATTCCTGGGTCTCTCTCTCTCTCTCTCTCTCCTGTCCCTGTGCAGGATGCCCCCTCCCCCAGGGGGAGAGGGCAGGACAGCCTTCCCTCCTCTTCTTGGCTCCTCTTTGTAGTTCAGAGTGGAGGCCTGCAGTGCACTTCACGAAGGACACAGGATCGCTGATAATGCTAAAGATAGCTTCTAATGAATGTTGTTTCTCGGTATTCCTGGGAGCATTTTCTCTGGTGAGAGACCTTTTCAAGCTCTGAGAGTTTCACATTTAGAGACTTTTACAGCATTGGGAGGGTTGTTTAGCATCGGGGGGGGGGGGAAACATTTCCTTTGACAAGAGCTAGGTCTAATTTGTTAAAATGGTTGCCTTTTGTTTTTCTGATTTTTTTTTTAAATCTGTATACTTTTCTAGATGCAAAAATAGCTGAGATACGCTTCACTTTTTTTTTTCTTCCTTTGACTGTTGACAGCCTGTGCGGCAGAGTTTGGAAATGAAGTCTGCTTTCCTATTAAAATGCATTAAGTCTCTAAGGTAGGCACTGGGGTTTTGCAGGCACACTGCCTCATTTACAAGGGATTCTACTGGATGGAGCCTGTGGCCCAGCCTGCTGTTCTTTACTGAGACAACTCAATAGTCACCTTATGCTCCTGCTTTCCGAGTGTCTTTTGGGTGCCAGCTGCTCTGCCACAATGACATAGTGAAGGGGAAAATATCAGAATGCCACCTCTTGTAGACTAAGACACCGAGGGTCACAATGCTTCTATTCATTTATTCAGTACTTTTTTGTTGATGACCTACTCTGCGCCACAAGGAACCTCAGGCGCTGGCAGTGAAAGAATCCGAGCAAAATCATGAGCTGAAATTTTAATAAGATGAGATAGAAACCGACTAATAAATATATGTGCATTCCATTGAAACACGAAGTGCAGAGAGACCTGGGGACTGAAATTCCACAGAGAGCATCATGAGGGCCTCACTGAAATGTTGGCTTCTGAATGAAGTCTTGAGGAAAGGGAGCAATTTGGGTGGAGGAGGAGACTGATCACAAAGGCTCTTGGCCCAGCCAACTTGGCAGGAGGAAGAGCGACAGAGACAGATTCACCGGGGTGAAGACGCCCAACGATGATCAAGGACACCCAGAGTTGTGGTGGCCACTGTCCTTTGAGCTTTTAGACTGAGGGGGTGGGAGACATGATAGGGTTTTTCTTAATATTTTATTTATTTATAAGAAGAAGGGGATGGGCATGCCAGGGTCTCTTGCCACTGTAAATAAATTCCAGAAGCATGTGTCACTTCATAAGCAAATGCCTTGAACCACTGAGCCATCTTTCCAGCCCTTAATAGGATTTTAATAAAGGAGTGATAGGATCCGGTGGCCTACACAGTATAGAACTTCCCATACATCTTCCATTTCCTGGTGTCACTTCTTTCTCCTCACATTTCAGCGTCATCTTTTCTGTCTGTACCAGTCTCTCCCATGGGAAGATGTTTCCTCCAAGGACAGGCAGGAGTCGATGATGGAATCGTAAAGCAAAGACTTAAGGAGCAGGCCAGTTTCTGAACCCAGGGAATGAAAAGGAATGGCTGTATTAAAAACTGACTTGAAAATAGATTCTGGGGCTGGAGAGATGGCTCAATGGTTAAGGTGCCTGCCTGCAATGCCCCAGGACCCACATAGAGCCAGATGCATAAGGTGGCACATGCATCTGATGCTCCCATTCTCACTCATTCTCTCTCTGTCTCTCTCTCAAATAAATAAAATAAAAATAGATTCTGTTTTAAAATAAGGAGGGGAAAGCAAGAAATATATAACTGTAAAATATATGCACATCTGCTTTGCTTTCTAAAAAATTTCTTTTCAGTTTTTTTTCACCTGCTGGTGAAACTCACTCAAATAATAATCCCAGTGTAATCATTCCATATTCATCATTTTAAGTTTAATATTGGGATGTAAGCATTTCCTGACATTTCTATAGATCTTTTGTACTCAACTTTGAAATAGCTGATCAATACAGCTTTCTAAGGAGATCCCATAATTCATAATCCATAGTTTATAATGCCAGTTGAGCTTTGGGTCACCTAGATCCTCTCCATATTAGCTCATGTTATTTCTTTTTAAATAACACAGCAATGAACATTTCTGTGCACATGTTTGACTTTTCATTTCAGGTTGAAGGATATTACCACATTTATAGTTACTATTCATAATTCTCATTTCACTCTCCAATGATCACTGCAACCTCTGTTACGTTCACAGATGCCAATATCAACATCTGATTGGTGTGATTCCTGTGATATCATAAGACCAGTAGCTGAGCATCTTGGATGCAGAGACAATGGAATGGTGGTAAGTCTCATCCTATATCAAATATCTACTTTGCATGTTGTTGCCTTTAATCTTTACAAGAGATCTCACCAGCATGTTTTTCTGTTTGTTTTGAGGAAGGGGGCAATCAAACCTAAGTATAAGTGTCAACTTGCCCACAAGTTAACCAGAAGTGCAAGAGGGAGTCAGTCAACCCTGGCTCTGCCAGCCTCGTTCTTCTCCTTCACTGCAGCTCACCAACAGGACATTGTTTCCACACTCAAGAGCTCTGTCGGTGGATGAGTAGTCACAATGAATTACAACAAAGATGTGCCAAAGGACCAGAGGCAGCATGGCATCGTTAGATCGGTCACCATGGGGCAGGAGGGTTTCCTAGATGAGGAGACAGTGGGGAATTTGCTAGAGAAAAAGTGAAAAGGCATTTTAGAAAAGAGAATATTGTGTTTTGAAAAACAAAACTAGGAGTATGAAACAAATGACACATGGAAGCATCCAGAAATGTGATGAATGAGGCAGGGTTCTGGCAGGTGGGGTGGGGGTCATAAGCCTGAGGGTGACAGTGCAAGCAGAGTGGGTCCCTTCATCTGTCACAGTCAGCATTCGGAGCTTACCTTGGAAGTTCGTTTGCCCGATTCTGGATATTCCTCAGGACATCTGGGCAGATGCTAATTTTATGTTGTATGTTTTATTTTTGAACTATGAATTCTTCTCTGATTGAATTAGAATATTCCCTGGGTGACTGTCATGTTTCACCACAAGAAATTCCATTATAAGAAAAATTCACTCACTGTCCATATATAGAACACAATCTTTAAAAATATAGGCACAGGGGGGCATGTGAGAATCAAACTGGCATTTGTATCAATGGCTCGGGTGGCAACAAGAGCTTGCATTGTACAGGAAGGGTTCAGACAAGCCTCTCTGCTACAGGATTGTATCAGAGTGGACCGCTCTGTGTAGAGTGTGTTTGAGGAGTTCTAATTACATGTGCACACAAGCATGCATTTGTGCATGGAAATCCTTGTCTGTTTCTGTGTTTTCTCTTCAGAGTTTCCCCAGCAGAGGTTGATATTGACATTTTTTGATAGCCTGGCACTAGGGTGGGTCTGTAATACACATGTCATATGATACACACACATCTGATATGTCATGTGACACACACATTTACCACACGTGCTCTACTGAATATAAAAGGAAAAAATGAATTCGTAATCAGATCTTCTGCAAGTGCCTTTGTAGCTGAGGAGTAGACTTTGTGAAATGTGTATTTGGGTAGGACATGATGACAGCTTGTGGTGTGTGTGTGTGTGTGTGTGTGTGTGTGTGTGTGTGTGTGTGTGTGTGTGTGTTCATTCACCACTTACTGTGTATACCAACACCTTTGTAGCCTTGACTTAGCCCAGACTGTGGCTGCTATACAGTATCATTGAGGCATCAGAAGCAGCATTTTCAGCACCACACAGTGAGGTCATCCAAACAAGATCTCACACTACACCCCGGTGACCACATGCAGCTACATTCCACATGACCAATCACACACCCAACGAATTGCAGAATCTCACACAAAGCACACACACACACACACACACATACCACCACCACCATCATTCTTTTCTTTTTTGTAGAAACAATTTAAAAATTTTATACATGTATAGAATACATTTTGATCATATTTCCCTCCCATTGAGTCCCTCGTGGCTCCTCTCCCTGCCCCCTTTCTCTTGAACCCCTTCTTCTTCCCTACTTGTTCTTCTACTTGGATGTCTTCTGGGTGTGTTTGTGAGACCTACTGAGTTTAATTAGGCTTTCTTGCATGAGCAAGGGTGGGGGATTATTATCCAGAGGTTAAAGCACTGTAGAAAATGTCTCCTGCTCCCATAGCAACCATTTAACTGCCAATAACTCTTCATGGAGGGATGACACCTTACGCTCTCCTTCGTGGTCCTTGACAGAATGATGATGGGCCCAGCACTGTGCAGGTCATGAATGCATCGGTTATGTCAAGCCAGAAGACAGCATACCACACAGCACTCCTCCCCATCCTCTAGCTCTTACTTCCTCTCTGCCTCCTCTTCAGTAGTGTTCCCTGAGCCTTGGAGGGGGCAGTGGATGAGGTAGATCTCGATCTCTCTCTCTCTCTCTCTCTCTCTCTCTCTCTCTCTCTCTCTCTCTCTCTCTGCTAAGAACTCCACAATCATCATATTTCTCAAATCCATCACCTCAGACATTCAGGACCCCACACAGAAACCACACACACACATTCTTGATGGATGAACACACAGCCCCTAGGCATCCTCTTTGGACATGAACCTCCAGGGGAACTGGACTTCAGACAGTCTCTACGTAACAACCTTCAAAGGGAAGCTCGAAGCCTGCTGTGCAGATGACCTGGAAAGATGTTGCTTGAAATCTTGTGTTGGGAACTGTGAACGACTTTTTCTGGGGGATGGGACAAAGGAGACAGTGAACAGCGAGACAGCCTGTTTGCTTCTTGGATTTGGGGGAAACACCAGAATCCAGGCTTCTGCCAAGAAAACTTCCAGAATAAAGAACTTCTGCCTCTCCCCCTCCCATCAGCCCTGCTTCTTCATCTCAACCTTGTCAGTCTTTCTGTGTCATTTCTAAGATTTAAGTGTTATCTCAGGAAGCTGGGAAGAATTTCACCTTCTGCTTAGGGCTTTCTACTACACTGAGACTTGTGTTCTCTGAAGGTGGATACAGGGGGTTCATTCCTTGATTATTTTCTTTCTCAGGGGATAATGCATCCATTTATCATTTCATTTTGTTATTCATAACTAGAATAAATGTGCAGCAGGCAAGCCTGGGGAATAGGTAAGCCAGCAGGGACACTGCTTGGCCTGAGCAGTAAACCCACCCTTCACCTACACAACGCAGCTAGCAACCCATTGGGAACCTGGGGACCCCACTGTACCAGGCTACATGGACACCCTACACCACACATTGAACTCTTATTTTCCTCCATTAGCAACCATTCTTCCCAATCATATCCATTCAAACATATTCTTAGATAGATTCAGGATCAGAATATCAGGAAGCCATCCAACCTGAGTTGGTTTTGGGTGCATGTGTAGTAAGACAAACTGTGTCCTCTAAGTGAACTTTTAGTAAGAAACCCCTATTTACCATCTTATACTTAGACATAACTGGGTTACATGATTGAAGTCAGATGCATCATGGGAAGGAACATGCACAGCAGAGAAAACATTATAGAACCAAAGCCTATAAATCAAATCAGACCCCAAACTGCACCCCTTGTGAGTGAGCAATCCTCCCCTAACAACACTCTAAAGAACAGCTCCCCGATGCTCTTGAGTGCTTGTCACTCAGTGGCCTCTTTGAATACTCAGTGTATTCAAACCTTCACTATCACTGTGCAATCACTTAATAAATCACTTAATAAACTTTCTTCCTCCTCCACTACTTGCTTTCAATTCTTTGAACAAGAAACCAAGAACCTGGAAACACCCAGAGAAAGAGACAGAGAGAGACAATCAGTAAGAGATGTTCCAAAGGGGATATAATCTTCATATCTTTTATGTTGCATTTCAAAATAACATGTCTCCACCTCGCTAGAAAGTCCAATAAACTTGGTTCACACACAAACACATTCTTCCAAAAGCCCAGCTAATGAGGTGCACAGAGACATTCTCACAGTCATGCCCGTCTAGAACACAGATGGAGAAGTGCAGGCTCTGTATCCAGGCAAGGGCTCAATGTTTATGAATGCCACACATGAAGAAACATGGGCCACCACAGCCCCCACACAACATCCCCTGCCACTGAGGTTTCAACTGGGAAGTAGGAAAATGGATGGCACATTGTGGGACCTCACGCAAAGCATTGCAAAGTGTCCTCCAAAGGGACCCATCGTTTAGAAGCATCAGAAGGTTCCATTTCACACTCAAGGTCATGTGTCTGGTTGGTCCATTTTGTGCTGTTGCAATAAAATGCCTGTAGCATGGAAGTTTGACTCACGATGTTTCCGGCTCCAGTGGCCAAGCTGTGCAGTCCTGCTGGGCGACAAACACGGGAGAGACCTGAAAAGAGGACCAGCCACAAACCAGCAGAAACACTCGGGTGCTCACAGGGAAGCCAGAGACTACAAGGGGTCAGGCTCCTTGTCTCCTAAGAACACTTCCTGGGAACTAAGCTCTTCTTACCAGACTTGCCAAGTGCCAATGAGGTACCATTAAGCCCTTTGTGCAACTGGTGCCCAACGGCTTCCCACTGTGGTCCACATCTCAGCGCTTGGTGCCTTCATGACACCACACTGGGAAAGTGAAGATCCAGTCATACGCAGATGGTGTCAGCAAGAAGACATAACCCAAGAGAAAGCTGCCATAAATGGAATTGGAGTTTGCAATGTTTCCACTTGCCACGGAACTGCTATGTAAAAGCTACCTGTCTGAAGGGTGTTTTCTCCCTAAGGGTTTGTGGTGGCTGGTGTCATGATGAAGGTGTGGTTACCGTGAGAACAAATGTTCTACAAATGTTCTTAGAAGTGGTGATAGGTGCTGGCTCTTGCTGGAAAAGGTGCTCAAGGTACCTTCTCCTGTTGAAAGTTGGGGCTGCGGTCAGTCCTGCCCTCTTTCACTTTCCTTCCTGCCTGTAGGCGAAGGGAGCAACGGCACAGCCCAAGCAGGGGAGAGAAGCAGAGAAACAGATGCAGCTTTAGAGGGGAGATTAGTGGGAAACACAGCTAAGAGACCACAGGCCAGATGGAAGAGAAACAGGCAGAAAAACAAGACAATGTCTAAAAAGATAGGAGAGAAAACATGTGCAAGGTGTATGGAAGTATGCACACCTTCAAATCCATCCAAGAATGGAAGACATCATGAGGGGGAAGAAGATTTTATTAAAAAAAAACACATAGAAGTGAAGAGAGAAGTTTGGGAATATGGACAAGTGTGTGCAGAAGAGGAAGCCGTGAGGGGAAGAGGAGGAGAAGCGTGGTCATAGTGAGAGATGACATAGCCCCAACTGGAAGAGTCATGAGAGCATGTCACGGAGTGAATAGAGAGAGCAGAGCGCAGGAGCGAAGGGAGAATGGAGAGGAGAGATCATGAACTTGACTGTCAAATGGCTAAATTTAGGAAAGTTGGTAAGTTGCTCACTTAGGGAAATAGCTCAATGGAGGTTTCTGTTTTGGTCAAAGGCTCATTCAATAAAGAAGTTCTGTGAGCCACAGAATGTCAGACTTCTTGGGGAGGGTGTGAAGATGAAAACATAAATTCAAGTGCTGGTGATTGCTCCGTTGATAAAATGCTTTCTGAGTGAGACTGAGTTCCTAAGCACCCCAAAAAAGCAAGACACCTGGATGGTGCAGTAGGGTGTGCTGTCGGACCCATGTGCCCATGGCAAGATGGGCAATGGAGACAGGGGCATCCAAAGCTCATGGGCCAGCAGGCCTGGTGAATGAACAGGCAATAACAGAGACCCCACCTCAGAAAAGATGGAAAGTGAAGACACATGCCCAAAGTTATCCTCTGGCCTCCACACATGTGTTAGGCACTTGCCACACACACACACACACACACACACACACACACACACACACACACACACGACAAAATGCCCCAGGTATTCCTGAGCCACCAGAGCTAAAATCGAATGCCCTACACTTTGCATTGGAACTGTGCCATGGGCGGTGAGAGTTCCAGAAATCGGTCATAGTCAAGGCTACCTGGAAGAGGAACCATTTGGAGGAACCTGCAAGGATGGAGTGTAAGGACTTCTGCTGTTGTCTGAAAAGAGTACTTCTCCATGTGGGACCAACTGAGCGTGGAGAGGAAGGATGCCCAGGAATCCAGCCTGAATTGATGGTGGAGACCAGGTGTAAGGATTGGGATTTTAAGGCTGGCCAGTATCACAAAAGACATGAACAGGAGCCTGCGAGCACCCAAGACCAGGAAGAGACCTGGAGGAGGGCAGGCTGCCATGGAAGTTAGTCCTCTGGATGCACCTGTATTTGTCCAGGAGCATGTGCAGAGTGAGGTGAGAGGTTAAGACCAACACCAGAGGAACATCTTTGTCTTCTAAGTTGTCCTGCAGAGAACCCATCAAGGTCATTTGAACCCTATTCACTGTGACTAAATTCACTTTCATGATCTGCATGTCATGTTAATAATAGTGTGTGTGTGTGTGTGTGAGAGAGAGAGAGAGAGAGAGAGAGAGAGAAAGAGAGAGAGAGAGAGGGAGAGAGGTTGTCAATTTCGTTTGAGTCCCACCATCCAGTCACTCCCAAATATAATATCTTCCAGAATTTGCCAATTAAGTGAGTCAATAGCTCCCTTTGGCACTCATGTCTCCCTTGCTGTTTAAGTATGTGTCATGTTCTTTCACACAGCTGGACTTTGGCTTAAGTTATTCTTTTTTACCTCAGATATCTTTCCTCCCTTCTCTAATGGTGACTTCCTTTTCATCTTGCCAGTGCCAAGTCTGATGTCACCACCATAGTGAAGTGTCCCCTGTCTTCCAGCCAGCCACACCCACTTGTACATTGCACAAACCACCCGGTAAGTGTGTCGCACTGTAGCACATAGATGACACCCACATTAGGTAAGGACCAATGTCAGTCTCCTTGTCTTTCTGTCTACTAAGCAGTTTCTTCTTTTCTTCCTTATCCTCTTTTCCTCCTCTTTCTCCTTCCTTCCTTCTCCTCCTGCTCTGCATGATTTTACCTGAAGCTAAGCACCACAGGAGATAAAGAATTTTGAATGCATGTTAATACCATTTGGTTGATAGCCTATCATGTTGTTTAGGTTCTGGATTGCCCACAGGAACACAGAGACCAGAAGTTTCAACTCAGAAATCAAGGACCCATGAAGTGCAGGACAGACAATAACATGTTAGCTAGTTTTATGTCACTGGAACAAAATACCCAAGCAACTCAAACTAAAGGAGGAGAAAATCATTTTGGTGAATGGTTTTGAAGGTTTCAACCGTGGCCAGGTTTTCCACGTCCTTTCCACAGAAAGGACGGAGTGGAGCAGAGCTGTTGAGCTCATGGTGGCCAGGAAGGATGGAGACAGACAAAGGAAGGGAGAGACGTACTCTCCAAAGTCATGCTCCAGAAACAGAATTCCTCCCTGCAGACCCCACTCCCTAGTAGCTCATTTAGAATGAATTCTTTCATTAAGTGAGAGTCTCATAATCAAATCATCTCTCTTGAGAGCACCACCTGTTGGGGACCCAGCCTTAAATACATGAGCCGTTTGTACCCTAATAGAGTTCAGAGGATTTTCACTTGAACTTTCCTGATGCCCTGATGGGCGAACCAGAAGCCCATCACCAGCCCTCATGCAGCTGAGCTCTGAATTTTTAGGGAGTAGTGTGCTAATGAGTCCCATCAAGATTAGTTCCCTCGAACGTTTTATTTATTTCACTTTGGATACAAATGATACAAATGCTTTATAGGATGCATAATCCATCTAGGGTTTGGACTTGAACTTCTCCCTAGCCTTAACTGTGTTCATCCCACTTTTAGGATCTCTGGCTTGTTCAGGACCCACTTGGCTTCCAGTTCCACATCCTCCCATTCTCAGAACAAGAAGTTGATTTCTCTCTCTCTCTCTCTCTCTCTCTCTCTCTCTCTCTCTCTCTCCTTCCAAATAAATAAATAATGTAGTTTTTTTAAAAAAAAAAAGGAAAAAGAAATTGAACAGCTGTTAGTCTCAGTGGCCATTGTCTACTGTGTCTAATGTAGACCTGAAAACCGCCCATGTTTCCCCAGGGGCATCAGTGGTCCCTAAGGCCCAAGTTAAGGACACTTACCATGTGAGTGTACAGAGAAAATCATCACCCAGGAAGCTAGAGCCACAGGGGCAGGTCCGGTGTTTGCAAGGTCTCCCTCTGCCCTGATTCTTTCTAGTATTCTGTGAGCCCCTACACAGCCTTGCAGTGAGATATAAGGCCCTGAGTGTTAGCACAATCAAGTGTGTTTCTGCTCTTTAAGACAGAGGAAGCTGGGCTGCAGCTGCCGGCCTCGTGGGCTCTGATCAAATGCTACTGTCCTCTGGGAGGATTATCCTGACCATGGCCACACAGGGCAGATGGGAAGAAAGTGAGTCATAGCCTGTACACAGATGCAGGGTAGGATCTGGAGGAGATGATCAATTTTCAAAGATCCACACAGGGTTTTCTTCCACACTGGAGACATGCTGCACCCCTAGGTTCAAGAGTCTTTGTCATCATTCTGAAAGAGTGGCCAAAGGGACAGAGTACCAGAAGAGCTCAGAGGTAACAGTCAGGGAAACAACCTGTTGAATAGTCCAGAAAATTCTTTTTGCAGATTTTTCCACTCCTGCGGGACTAGCAAGTGAAAAATGGTTTAGGATTAAGCCAAATAAATAAATGTGATGATGGTAAAACTCATCATAAGGAATAAGGCAGGGGCCGAGGCAAGAAAATGAGTTTATGGCCTGATTCAAGATGGTTGAGGCGGGTGCAAGATGCAAAACAACCTGAATGCTCCGGTTTTCTAAACACAGACGCTGCCTTGGGCAATGTAAGAATATTAGGGCAGTGACTGGGGAGATGGTTTAGTTGGTAAAGGGCTTCCCGTTTTAGTGTGCAGACCTGAGTTGGAACCCCAGATACCATATAAAAGCACAAAGCGTGCTGGTCCATGCCTGCTATCTCAGCCGTGGCAGTGAATCCCTGGAGTCTAGCCCAAATCAGTGAGCTCCAGGCCAATGAGAGACTTGGGTGGGTTTTTGTTTATTTGTTTGCTTGGTTTGGTTTTCCTAGGTAGCATGATAGTTTCAGACAAGCTCCATAGACTCCCTCCCCTTGAGTGGGAGGTGTCTAGCCAGAGCTCAAACCTAGATGCTAAAACCGATTGGTCAGGTATAGACCAATCAGCTATCTCTCTGACTTACCTGGGGGAAGTTTTAAAAACTTCCCCAAATCAAAGTCCAGTCTCTTCTACATGGCGCCCTAGAAGGAGGACTTTCATTTTCCAGGTAAGGCCCCTCACCCCAGCCCTCACCTAGGCTGGGGTGAGGGGGACTCAAGATCTCCCCACATGAACTTTTTTTTCATGATGGGAACCCTCTGTTATCTTTCCCTTTCTTGCCTGTTTAGATAAACAGCGTAGATTTTGGCTAAAACCTCTCCCATGTGTTCTCCCCACACTGGTGGCTGGAGAACTCTGGAACTCCCCATGTTCCTTTAAATAAAGTTTCCCACTATACCTTAACCTCTGGTTGTCTATGATTTTAATTCTTTAACTTTTTAGACAAGAATTTGGGTACTCAAATTTTGAGGTGCATGGAATTTTTTTGCTGGGCATTATCTAAATTCGAACCCCCAGCTCAGCCCTTACAGCAGGGTTTCACTCTAGCCCAGGCTGACCTGGAATTCACTGTGTCGTTTCAGGCTGGCCTTGAACTCACATAGATCTTCCTACCTCTGCCTCCCTAGTGCTGGGACTAAAGGGAGGCATCACAGCCTGGTTTTAAAAAAGGTGAATAATGTTGTCCTCTGGTCTCCACATGCACACACTTAAAAAGAGAATCTTAAGACAAAGTTGGCCATAAAGGATTGGGCCATTGGCACGAAAGAAGAGATAGTGTGTATGTATGTCATTGACCTTGACTGGCATCCAGTTGGTTGGTCCAGCACTAAGACTCATGTCTTCATAGGATGGTAGTGCTCACTTCAGAAACTAAGGATGGTCCCAGAACAGAGGAGGGAGGGACTGACAATGACCTCAGGCTAAGGACACATGTTTTGAACATTTTTAAACGAGAGAAAATAAAGCTCTATATGTCTCAGCATGACTTGACCTTCCTGTAAAACTCTAACCCACAAGAATCTGAGGTTTTTGCAAGTAAGCAGCGATTGCAGAGCAAGGATCCAATGCCCAATGCCCATGTGCCAGCAGGTACTGCCCTTTGGCCATCTGGAAACCGACATATCTGGGCCCCAAATGCAACTGGATGGATTAGTTTAGCTTGCTGAGCTTTGGTTCACAAGATTGTTCATTTGAATTTTATAATATGGAAAATTAATTTCTTAAATTATTAGGACAGAAAATTCAATAAGATTAATTCTCCTGGTTCAAAAATAAATCAGGGGTCACCATGGCAACACACATCAATGGAGCGATATACAATGAATGGAACACACACCCTAGTTTGGCTGTTTATTTAAGGCTGCTTTCTTCTCCTGCCCTGCTGGCACTTGTAAGAGTGCCTGAGGCACCCAGGTCTCTGTGGCTGAAGAGGAAGGGCCAGAGTTCATATCTATCAAGATTCTTCAAGAGAGGTGAACCTGGCTTGGAAGCAGTTTCTTCTGATGTAGGCCCTTATCCCCCAGAAATAATAAGGAAGGTTTAGGTGAAAACACCAGCTATTACTCCAAATCCACGAGATAGATGTGGAAATGAGGCGGCAATGGCAAGGATTCAGGTCATTTACTGAGTGCCAAATGCAACTCCTTGGAAATGAGAGAAAAATAGGCTCAGCACATACTTGGGGATTTTCAAGGTTGATCGGCTAGGGCTGACTCAAGTGAGAAGACCAAGAGACACTGATCCCCTTCCATGTGATTTTCCCTGCATGCAGCTGAGGTGGGGAAGATTTTCCTGACTCTGAAGCTCCATTTCCTTGAGAAGCCAGTGGTCCCAAGTATCCACTTTACAGCAGCCAGCCTAAGTAGAGTACTGCTCCCACCAACTCTTGACCCTCGAATTGAACTCTCTCCACCTTGGTCAAGTCACATGTAAAATTGAGTGTGTGCCTGTGTGAAGTGGAACCTTTAAGAGGGAAGACCTTGTGGGAGGCCTCCAGGTCAATTGAGGGTACCCACTTAGTCCTAGGATCCCTGATTTCCTTGTCTCTTGTGTGAGCCCCTCCTTCCAAAGAGATGTCTGGCATTATGAGCCTTTGGCCATGAGGTCCTCAACAGAGCTGAGCCCCAGCTGGTGCTGTGTCTTGAAGCCTCCAGGACTATGAGCTGAGCGAACTTCTTCATGAATCAATGCCCCAGTGCTGGGTACAGTGGCACACACCTGTAATGCCAGCTCTCAGGAGGGGAAGGCAGGGGAGTCAGTTGGGGCTTCAGAAAGAGACTCTCTCTCTCTCTCTCTCTCTCTCTCTCTCTCTCTCTCTCTCTCTCTCTCTCTCTCTCTCTCTCAACACACACACAAATAAAAGGCAGCTTGCTTGAGAGATTTTATTATGGTGATGAAAGATGGACTAATTGAAGTAGTTCTTGCCTTTTCCTTTACATGTAATTTACATCTAAATTAAAGAATACAAGCATGTAATTATAGTATTAGAAAATAGACTCTGGGTGTTAGTCATGCCTCAACAACACAAAAGAAAAAAATAAATCAAAGATGCAGAGTTTTTGTAGCCCCCCAGACACACTTACAAGCACCAAATGGATGTTTTGACAAGACAGTCTGCTGCAAAGAGAGATGGGCCAGCCTCTAGAAGAAGACAGCAGGATGGCTACCACCCTTGTCACTTACCCACTTGGCCTAGAGCCACCAGCATCATGCTGTGCATAGATCCTGGGAGAGACACCTGGAAAGGAAGTGTCCAGGCTACTGGAATCTACTTCCAAACAATGAAAGAGAAGATGCAGGTGCTTTAGCAATGAACCAGTCAATCAGTAGGTGTTGCAGTCAGCTTTGTGTTGCTGGTCAAACACCCAACCAAAACAGGTTGTAGGAGGAAAGGAGTTTATTCCAGGTTTTAAAAATTCCAGAGGAACACCATCAATGGTGGAAGAAGTGGGCTCATTTCCGTAGATCCAACGTGAGAGACACGGTCTATACAAGCAAGCATGAACAGCCTGAGCTCCAAAACTGCTCTCCACACACCTTAGGGCTGGACTCAAGATCCACCCCCAGTGACATGCCCCCACCCCCTAGTTAGGGGCTCAAGTTACAAGCTCAATTTTGATAAAAGAATCTCCATAAAAGAAACATTACAAAAAAAAACATTACATATGCAGGAAGGGGAATTTTAGACTTTTCTCCTCTTGGAAGCCTTATCTCTGCACGTTGCACACCTCTCCTAAGCAGCAGGGGTTTCTGCTCTGATCAGTCTCTGGCTACTAGGCAGCGGGATCCCTGGGTAGTATCGGGCATATAGCCCACCCATGGAGTTCTGTTTCCTGTTCATCACTTTTTAGGTCTAAATTATCTAAGGTGAGGATGTCCTGGAGGCCTCTTGCAGCTTTTTCTTTCTGCCTTCATGTCAATGCATGGACAGGCAGATTCAGGGATGATCGGGGGACCTGGCCACATTTCCTCACAGAGCCTATTTATGTGGCCTATCATGGTCCAAAATAAGATAGAATTCTACTCAGATGGTTCAAATCTTTAAGAGAAGGATTATTTATGGAGGTGTGAGCAGGGTTAAGGAAACTAACAAAATAACGAGGCACCAAGGGACTTGTCAAACTTAGATTTCAACATTGCATCCCAGAGTCAGAAAAAGAAGAGTCTGATGGGGTTTGATGGGATGTGGACCCACAGAGCACTGGCCACCTGAAGGACATGTGCTGGACCCACAGGTCATTGGCCACCTAAAGGGTGTCATGGATATGCTGTACTTTATACAAATACTAAGGTGCTGTATTAGTTACCTTTATCATTTCTGTGACAAATTTCTTCACACAAGTACATTGAAATGGAGGAACTATTTATTTTGCTCATGGTTTCAGAGGATTGGGTCCATGGTCACGTGACCCACATACTTAGGCAGAAGTTCATTGCAGTGGGAGCCCAGAAACATAGGGGAAAGAGATACAGTAAGGAGCCAGACAAGACACAGCCCAAGGACACACCAGCATAACTCACCTCCTCCAAGGAGACCCCACCACATACCTTTCTTCACCTCCCATTAACGCCATCATACTTTGAGTCCATCAATGGGGGTGGGTAATCCATTCATGATGTCAGAATCCTCACAATATCACAGTTGATCAGGGAGGGGTGAGAGGCATGTCAAAACATCATTTAGTGAGGACATTTCTCTGGATGGAGCCAGTCACTATGAGCGATGGTGTAGCCAGAGGCTGAGGAGTTTGGGAGAAAATGAAGTAACAGCTGTTCAAGACACTGGGACTCTCAGAACTCAGAAACTGAAAGGCTGAAGTGATAACTCTGAGGGAGACGTGCAGTATTTTGTACCCTGGTGTGTTGGTGAGTGTCCCTCCATACTCACCATCTTCTTGGGGTCATCAGGGCTTTGGCTTCTCCAAACATGAGAAGCTCTCTTACCTGCCTCCTCATCCAGGATGCAGCCATGCCATAGGCATGGGAAGGAAATTGCTAGATGACCCAGATGATCTATGGGAATCAGAGAAAGGTGGCTGGGTGGAGAACAAGGCGTTCATTAAAGGGCCAGGCATACAAAGACGGTGATGATGGGCAAATTCCCAGTGCAGTCACCAACCAGCACAAATTTAGGGATGTGGTTATTTGGTTTCAAACCCCGGCTCCACCACTTACAATGTGACTTTCAGCAAGTCTCCTAACACTTACGCTTCAGCTCTCTCATCTGTGAAATGGACTTATCATAGGAGTCCTTTCACGGGGGAGTTAAGACAATAAATTCGAGAACCTGTTTGCAAAGCCCATAGGAGAGAACCTGTTTCATAAGGTGTGCTGTGTAATTTGGTTGAACAAAGTATGTGAGACCAAGTGAAATCAAAGAGGAAGCCTGGAAGTCGATCTCGAGGGAGGGTGGGAGGCTATCAAAGACCATCTCCCACCAGATTTTGTCAAGGACAATGTGGACAAGGTTTGAAAAGATGCTGGACTCCCAGATACAGGAACCCCGCTGGGCCGCTCACAAGTGTACACATCAGAGGGGGTGGGCCAAATCCTGAGCTAAGATGGGAGACCAGAGTAATCAGGGCTTCAAAAGAGTATTCCCCCAAGTACCCTAAAGATCTCCAACCTGAACCCACCTGCTAAAGGTCCACAAACCCCCCCAAAACCACCAACCTGGGAAGCAACTTCTGACATGTAGGCCTTTGGAGAAAGCTCAACTTGCACTACATCCCACAGTAGCTCCCTATCCCTCACTCACACGCTCATTACCTCTTCAGCACATTTCTTCCTAACATTTACCACTTGCTGAAGTTTATGCTGGGCTGGAGAGATGGCTCACTTGCCTGTAAAGCCTAATGACCCAGTACCCACGTAAAGCCAGATGGACAAAGTGGCACATGTGTGCATCTGGAGTTTGTGGCAGCTAGAGGTCCTGACATGCCCATTCTCTCTGTCTCTCTTCTATCTTTCTATGTTTTCAAATAGATACATAGATAAATAGATAGATATAGATAGATAGATACATACATACATAGATGATAGATAGATGATAGATAGATAGATAGATAGATAGATAGATAGATAGATAGATAGATAGATAGATAGATAGATAGAAAGAAAGAAAAATAGATAATAGGTTAAAAAAGAACACTTTCTGGAATTTATGGCTTGTGACTCTTCCTCCCCTCTCTGGTAGATTGTAAACTCTGGGAGCAGAAACCTTTTGGGTCTCCCTCCCTGAGGAGTTAATTGTGCCAGGGCAGGGGAGGAAGGCATTTTATGTAGTGGCGTAGCCTCTGGTAGGGCTCATGTTCTCTGACCTGTGCTCATGCAAGCAACTCTAATTAAGCTTTAGAGGGTAACACCCACACACAAGAAAAAGCAGAGAGAAAGACAGTGAGAGAGAGAGAGAAAAAAAACCTCACTAAGGCACATGAAGAGAAGATAAACCTGTATTTACATTGCAAAAGCAAAGTGACAGCCAGATGTGGTGGCCTTTAATCTCAGCACTCAGGAGACAGGGGTAGGAGGATCACCTTGAGTCCCAGGCCACCCTGAGACTACATAGTGAATTCCAGGTCAGCCTGGGCTAGAGTGAGGCCCTGTTATGGAATTATTTTAGGAGAGATCACACCAATGCAAGTATGGGTGGAAGTAGAGGAGTTTCTTAACCCCGGGGTCTGGAGTGAGATCACTCTCAAAAAGCTCCAGCCTCGAGTTTGTATTTTGGTTTGATAGGTTTAGGAATAAGGCGTGGTTAGCAAGCCAAGCTGTGGTTTTCAGAAGCAGACGTGGCATTTAGCAGCTGTGATGAGCACAGAGAAATGGGCGCAAGGGGAAAACTCAAAACTGAGCACGTGGCAATCATACAGTTTTAAAAGTCTCCAAACAACATAACACGAGCCAAAATAACTTTTCAGAACACAAACAATTCCTCAAATCATGCATATCAATGATTCCTGCAGTTGGGTTGCCCTGTCCATTGCCCGGGCGTCATTCTAACCCAGTATAAACTATTCTCTGCCTTATCTTCAAGGACTCCTTTCAGCAGGGTTTTCTCAGATACTAAGCTGCTGAGCAGGGAGAAGTTCAGCTTCCCTGGAGTTAACTCTTTCAGCAGCCTTACTGGTTTTAGCTTTCTTCCCTGTTACAACTTTAGGAATTAACACTTTTCCTGCCACAGCCCTACCTCAAAAAAATGCAAACCAAACAAACAAAAAACTCCCAAAGGGAAAAAAAAACTCCCAAAGAGATACCAAATCCCAGTGACTTCAGTAGCAGAAATAGTTTGCATGCGGATGCTTCAATGCTGGCTGTGGGTTCACCTGAGTCTATTCCCACGCAGGCCTTTGGCACCTGGGACATGGCTTTCTCATGGCCGAGGGCAGAATGAGAAGCAGTCAGGCCAGGTACACAAAAGGATTCCTGAGGCTTTTGCTTGGTCCTGGCCTAGGGCTGCTTCTTATTGGCCAAAGAAAGTCCTATGGTCAAACTAATATCCATAACCTGGAGCAGTCACCTCCTTCCTCAAAGAATCTCTGCAAATCAAATGGCAATGTCCTGGCACAAGAAGTGTCTGTGCCAGGCTCCCCATTGGTGACTGAACTAGCCAAGGTCATTTCAACTGTAACACAGAGAATGGTCCTGACTGTGAAGACCATTCTCACCTGAACTTGGTCATGGCCAATCCAGCATAGCACCTGCTTTAATTCAAATCTGCAGTCCCTCTGCTTCTTGGGTTCGATATTTCACAGGCCTAATGTTAGCTCAGATGTACCCTCTCCAGGGTGCTGACTCGCAATGCCTGTCTTCAGTTCTGTGAAAAGATGGCCCTTCCCTACAAAGTCCAGCCCTGGTTCAGAACTGGATTCAACTAGATCAATGAGTAATGTGAATAAATTCATTTCCATGGAGGAGAAATAAAATAGGAGGCTTGATGAGGCATGGATTACTTAAAGACTCCTAACACTAGGGAAGGGGAGGGATGGGTCCACATGTGAACAGTACCCATGAGAGTGGGGAAGGTGGGTGGCTTGGGAGCCCAAAGAGTTTCTAGGGCTGGAGAGATGGCTCGGCTATTAAGGCACTTGCTTGCAAAGCCTCATGGCCCAGATTCAATTCCCTAGTGCCCATGGAAACCCAGAGGTACAAAAGGGCACATGTGTCTGGAGTTTGTAGTAGCAGCAAGGGGCACTGGTGTGCCCATTCTCCCCTTCTCTGCCCCCTCTACTTGCAAATAAATGAATACATAAATATAAAACCTCAGATTCTACTAATGTGGCTTTTTAACAAATCCACATGCAAGCATGTCTCTGAACTGAGGAAACTAAATTGGATCAGAAAATCAGAAGCGGATAAAAATGGAAGATAACTAAACCATCCAAGCAAGGCTAATTAACTTGCCCTATTGGTGTTGAAAGTTTGACTCTGAACTTCCTGATGATCACACCGGCTTGCCTGACTGTACTGTTGTCCTCCACTGTTTCTTCATAGTCATCTAAACCCTACGGGGTCAGTAGCCTCCTTCCCCAAAGCATCAGCCCTCAAGGGCTTAGCTGCTGAAATGATGTAGGTCAAGGACTTCCAGTTTTAGATACTGTGACAAGAACACACTCACACCCACACCCACTTCTGTACATGCAGGGTTGTATATTTGTGCATGCATATTTTATTATTACAGGCGCATAGAGAGATGTAAACTATGGTTTTCAATAAATAGTATGCAGCCTTTTTGTGACGTTCAAGCTGTTATTTTCCCTCCCCTCTTGTCCCACTGTGCCTTGTGCCCCTCCACCCCACTCCGTCCATGAGTGATCTGCATGTTTATTTCCTAATGTTACTTATACACTAGTAAAATGACTTGACAGTTGCTGGTGGGTTGTAATCCACTTTATGAAAATCACTGAGGGGTGAATATGAGTGAAGTACATGATATACATGTATGAAAATGTTATAATGAGGCCTATCATCTTGTATAATGAATAAATGCTAATTAAAATTAGAAAATTAATTAATAAACTATCGCAAAAATGAATGTACAAGAAAAGACAGTCATTTACACTCTACTGTTTGCAGAATTATGTGTATCGGGCATGGAGGGTGCAGTTGTGAATAACATGCAGCCCCTGGCCTTGAGCCCAGCTCTCAGCAGGGCAGGGGAGATGAAATCCTAACAGACAATGAGAGCCCAGAGGGTTGGGTGGGGAGAGGATGCCACAGAAACTCAGAGAACAACCTACCATCCTCCCAGAATGGGAGCAGGAGAGACAAAAAGCACACAGCGAAGGCGGCAGAAGATGTTGTAGGAGCCACTAAGGCTTTCTACCTGCACCTCAGAGGGCGGGATCAAGATTGTTGGGGGGACCTGAAGGAAGTTGCCTAAGTCCAAGCCTTGGGACTTTGCCTCAGAAATAATTGTGGTTTTTGTTTGGTTTGGTTTGGGATTTTAGTTTATTTTTTTATTTTTTTTCTTTTAGATTAAGCCAGCTCTGTGGCACACGCTGACCAACCACCTGTCAGTATAATCGTGAGCAGTGGAGCAGTGGCTGTGGTAGTCAGGGGGGGCATAAATATAGAAAGGTTTTCTTCCTGCTCTTAAACTTTATTTTCTTTAAGGGCATCATTTTTCATATTTTTATCTCTAGCAGCCTGGATGATATTTCCATCTTCTTTTATAGTGTTTTCTAACTCTTGCATTGCATGTGGAAATTCTAGGGCATTATGTCCTACAAATTGCCTAATATAAAAAAAAATCAGACCTTCCCCTTCTGCTGTAAGAATGTAGGGACACAAAGACAAAGGGACTTTTAGAGCACTTGGGCCTGTGATATACAGAATGGAAGTGATCATCTGTGATTGCATTTGTAATGAACCCTTATAATTTTAGATTAGGGTTATGCGCACTTCCCAAATCATGGGCAGTAGATCATGGATATAATTCTAGTTAGTCATACTTTATCTGCAATATCAATTACTTTGAATGCATAAATGCACAATTTTCTGAGATTTTTATTGTTCAATTTTCTTATTAAGTGACCCTCTCTCCCTGTAAGTCAAAGTTGCTGAAACAATGAGGTGTTCGGGCTAATGGTCTGAAAGGAGCATTCAGTGAGGGAATGGTTTATGCTTCCAAATGTCAGAATATTCCGTGACAAATGTTTCCAGAGATTAGAGACTCAGATCGTTTCCCCAACGCTCAGGCAGAACTGGAAAAGAAAGAAAAAAAATAAAGACAAGTTTAATTAACCTGCCAAGAGAGAGAGAGAGAGAGAGAGAGAGAGAGAGAGAGAGAGAGAGAGAGAGAGAGAGAGAGAGAGAGAGAGAGAACCTACAGTATGTCTGTGTGTGAGGTTAAGAACAAATCTGATGACCAAAGCCATCGTGAGGGGAGTTTCACAAGGCACACTTGATATCCAGTCAACACTGCTCAATTTCCTTAGATTCAAATAGTGAAATTATCTCATCCTTAGGACACCTCCAGCAAAGTGGAATTGGATGATTTGAAGAGTCCAGATCTAAAGTCCCTTTTAAATGTTCAGTGTATGGGGACTCGGGTCCTCAGCCCTCACAAAATCCACTCCAATCATGGTAGGGCAGAGACAGAGGAGGAAAGTAGAGGAAGGTGGGAGCTGATGAGGGGTCACATGAGGTAGCACAGAAATGTTCGGGTAAGCCTGGGAGATCTGGAGGTCAGTGTGACCCATGGACTTGGGATGTCTAGGGGCCATCCCCTAGGGGATCACTAGGGGCTAGTGATGACCATTGCTTATTAGCGTTCATACAAAGAACAGTTTCCTTGACACACAGAAACCACCGTGCTCAGCCCTCTTTGGATGTGGTAAGCCTCACTTCTAATGTTCTGTGAGCAAGAGGGCCATGTGCTACCCCAGCATAACTTTTTCCCATTTTTTCATCTACCAGATGCCTCAGCCCAGAACCAGGAGGGTGGAGCTGCACACTAGAAGGGCCAAGTGCCCTAATGGTTGCGTAGAAGGACCTGCCTGGCCTCCCACTCACACTGCATTTCAAATGAGCAAGAAGTAGCTTTTACACCTGGAAACTGAAAGCTCGGGGTGTTTTGCATTCTAACTTAACTAATACAATACCCACCAGCAAATAACCTCTTTGAGTCTCATTCATAATACTTCGTGGGATAATTTGCAAAGATTAAGTGAGGCACTAGAAGTAAAGTGCTTGTCATAGTACTGGACATATAGTAGTCACTCAGTGAATGTTAGTTGGAAGATAAGTAGCAGTATGCTTTCTTGGATATTTGGATTGTATTTGTTTATGGCTTATTTTTGTACTTTTAGTGATTGAGCCATGGCCTTGTGCCTGCTAGAAGCACCTTAGTACTGAGCTATATCCCCAGCGTCATTTGATTGCTTAGATACTACTGTGATCATCATCAGGTAGGTAGTGGCAGCAGACAGGTGTATTTCATTGATTAACTGATTTATGTTCACTGGACACCTTCTGTGTGCCAAGGGCAGTGAAGGACAGTGGGTACAGTGGTAATGAAGCAAATGCATAGACTTTTATATTTTACCACATTAGCCTCAGTTTACCCATCTTCAGACTTAGACCCTGACAGTTTCTCAGCCCCAGAGACAAGAACCCCTGGCCACAGCCAGTGACTGAAGCCAACTCCTCTCATTTGGCATGAGGACCCTAATCAGGGTCTTCAGCAAAGAGAACACGTTTTTATGGAAAATCTACTGCACTGTTCTGTGGTAGGATTGAGAAGCTGCCCCAGCCATGCTCTGTGGCAGTGCCTTTTTAGTGTGTGTAACTGCAAACGGATTCCAGTTCTTGGGGTGAACAGATGATCCAAGCTGACCAATCAGAACCCTCAGCAATATCTGAGAATAATCATCAAAAGATAGGAAAGTGACCCAAAGTGGGACACTCACTGAAACCTCAGGACAGACACAAAAATACTGGCCCACAATTGTTCTCGCTGTGCTGGGATTCTTCAACTTGAAGCTCTGAAACCGCTTGGAGACATGTTAGTGGCCATATGGAAACAACCTGCCCCAGATCCATGCCGATGCTGAGAAAACTGACTCATGGATAAAAAAGAATGTAGTTCTTGGAGCATCATTTGAGCACTTGGACCCAGTGATTGCTGAAACCTGCTGTTAACTTTTTCTTCTTTCCTTTATAATCTTTTCATTCCTCTCTTTTCCTTCCTTCCTCCCTCCTTCCCTCCCTCCTTTCCTTCCTTCCTTCCTTCCTTTCTTCCTTCCTTCCTTCCTTCCTTCCTTCCTTCCTTCCTTCCTTCCTTCCTTCCTTCCTTCCTTCCTTTTTCAATTCTGGAGATTCAACCCAGAGCCTTGCTCGTGTTGGAAAGGGCTCTACTACTGATCTACATTTCCACACCTCAACTTTTCCATTAATTCAGCCAGAAAAAAAAATAAATCGCTGCTTAAAGTAACTTGATTTTGTGTTTGTTTCCTTGGAGCCAAGGTAATCTTGAGAAACATCTAGCATGATCTGAGGCATCGCTGACCTACCAAAGAAGAAATATCTGTCCTTTGGACTCCCAAGTGGACCACCATATTGCTCTGGTGTGGTCAACCTCCCAGGAACAAGTCCAAAGTCCCAAGCTCCAGGGACTGTCTCAGCCATGGGCCCATTGTTCCTATCCCCAATCTACCTAGTCCCTCTTCCTCCCACACTAACCAGACAAATGGTGTTCCAGCATGTCTTTCTGGCAAGATTTCCTTTGATGACAAACCAATTTCAGGGCTAAAGTTCATCTTTTTAAACTTTTTCCTTTCTGAGTTGACAGACTGTAACCACTGGGGAAATTTAGGAGACCTACATCTCCTTTCTGGTGCCCTATTCCCTGATCCTGCATAGAAATATTATTTTCTTCCCCAGAAAGAAATCATTTTGGCTTAGTTTTTCATTAAAATTCAAATTAATTTAATAAAATGTGAGATTGTAAATTAATGAACCTCTTGCAGGATCCACACAATATATCCCTCTCATGTAATTATGGAATTACTTCTATTAGGATTTCTTGGGGAAGCTTAGTTGTCTAGAATTACTCTTGTCAATTTAGCTTAGTTAATAACAAGTCTCTTCACTCAAATGCAGACTCATGAACGTTTCCTGAACACCTACTATGTGTCGATCCTTTTCATGGGGCTTTCACAATTCATTGCCTTCTGAAATCTTCATAGGCACACACTATAGACTCAATGTTTATATCTATCCAATTTAATGTGTTGATGGCCTAAGCCCTGAGGTAACAGTGTAGGGAGGTGGAGACTTTGGGAAGTGATTAGGGTTAGTGGGGTTTTGAGGGTGAGACCCTTGTGAAAGGGTTAGAGCTCTCCCTCACTGTCATGTGAGGACACAGTAGAGGGGGCTATCTTCAAGTGAAGATGAAGACCCCTCCCCTCCACAGAGGCCAATCATGCTAACCTCCTAATTTCAGACCTCTAACCACCAGAATTGTAAGAAATAAGTGTCTATTATTTATTATAGTAACATTAAACTTGCACAAGTTAATTTTTCTTAATTGGTCATTTCTTTTATATTAGCCTATATTAATTATACAAAATAATAGATTTCATTATGATATTTCATAACTGTATAAAATGTACTTTACTCATATTCACCTGACACCCATTAGCCATTGGGCTCCTTCCCAAACAGTCTCCCTTCAAGTCTTATTTTTTTAAAAAAAATCTAGATGCTGCATTTAAGAGAAAACATGCTATTTGTCCTTTTGAACATGGCTTATTTTGCTTAACATGGTCTCTATTTCCGTCCATTTTCTTGCAAATGACAAATTTTCTTTCTCCTTACTTTTTTTTCTTTCTTTTCTTTTCTTTTTATGTGTGTGGGGTTTGTTTGTTTGTTTGTTTGTTTGTTTGTTTGTTTGAGGTAGGTCTTGCTCTAGCCCCAGGCTGACCTGGAATCTATTATGTAGTCTCAGGATGGCCTCGAACTCACAATGATCATTCTACCTCTGGCTTCCACATGCTGGAAGTGAAGGCATGTGCCATCATGCTGGGTCAAATTTCTTTTTTATTTTTGTCAAAATAATACTCTATTGTACATATACACACTTTCTTTATTAATCCATCCGTCACTGGGCATCCTGACTGATTCCATAGTTTGGCTCTTTCAAATATCACTGTAAAACTATGGGTGTTCAGATGGCTCTACTATAAACCATCTATTATTTATGCTACTTATTTTGAGGTGTTTTGTCATAGCAGCCGAAACAGACAGATGCCATTCTGTATGGGGTGACAGTAATCTGCACTACTGTTGTCCAGAACCTTTATTGACTCACCCTGTCTAGGGGAGATAACTAATCCATTAACAACTATACTCCACACAGCAGTAGTTTATTACACTACCTGGGATGCAAGGAAAAGGCAGATGTGAAAGCAATAATAAAATTTTGTGGCTACATAATACCTTCTACTCCAAGTTTTTAATATCCCATTATGTGAAATACAGGTGTGGTTGCACATGACTTCAATCCCAGCTCTTGGGAGGCAAAGATAGGAGGATCACCATGAGTTCAAGGCCACCCTGAGACTCCATAGTGCATGTCAGATCAGCCTGGGCTAGAGTGAGACCCTACCTCAAAAAACAAAACAGGCCGGGTGTGGTGGCTCACGCCTTTAATCCCAGCACTGGGGAGGCAGAGGTAGGAGGATCGCCATGAGTTCAAGGCCACCCTGAGACTACATAGTGAATTCCAGGTCAGCCTGGGCTAGAGTGAGACCCTACCTCGAAAAACCAAAAAAAAAAAAAAAGAATTATAAAAAGCCGGGTGTGGTGGCGCACGCCTTTAATCCCAGCACTTGGGAGGCAGAGGTAGGAGGATTGCTGTGAGTTCAAGGCCACCCTGAGACTACATAGTGAATTCCAGGACAACCTGGACTAGAGTGAGACCCTACCTTGAAAAAAGAAAAAAAAAAACAACAAAAAAAAAAACAAAGAAAAGCATCTTTGTGAAATAGTTAAGAGGGAGGTAATCAAGAGAAGAGCTTTCATCTCTACCTGGAAGTTAAGGTGTAACATATGCAATTTACCCAGTGCTAATTATGAGTGACTGTTATCGGATGGCTGGGCACACCAAACACACCCACTGAGAACTGATATTAGAATTACGAATCAAGAATTTCCCTCACATAGAAAATTTGTGTGAGCCTAAATGCTTAACCACCATGCACTCTCCAAGACATATCTTAGTTACAATGTCAAACATTGAGGGTAAAGCGAGAGCAAAAGAAACTCACCACCTACAAAGCTAATCCCATCAGACTCACCTCAGACTTCTCCATAGAAACTTTAAAAGCCAGAAGAGCCTGGAACAAAGCAATTCTAGGCCTAAAGAAGTACAAATTCCAACCTAGACTACTGTACCCTGCAAAGGTATCCATCTTAATAGATAGAGAAATGAAAGTAATCCATGAAATTAACCAGCTCTACAATTACTTGAATACAAAGTCAAACTTTCAAAAGATACTACATGAGATATCCCATGTAGTTGAAACAAGCAACCAACCTCAGGAAAGGAACAGAGAACAAGCAAGGTAACACAAAAGAAATAACAACAGCTCAGATACCAACCCCTAGAGCCTCTCCAATATGGCAGGGCTTAAAGCAAACCTCACAGTTATAACTTTGAATGTAAATGGTCTCAACTCTCCTATAAAAAGACACAGGATAGCAGGTTGGGTCAGAAAAATGGACCCTTCCATCTGTTGCCTTCAAGAAACACACCTTATAGCTAAAGACAATAACCTACTGAGAGTAAAAGGGTGGAAAACAATTTTCCAGGCATGTGGGAATAATAAGAAAGTGGATGTAGCTACTCTAATATCTGACAAAATAGACTTTAAACCGAAAGCAATAAAGAAGGACGATGATGGCCACTTCCTACTCATCAAAGGAATGATACAACAAGAAGACATCACTATAATAAATATGTATGCACCAAATGCAAGTGCCCCTCAGTTCATAAAGCATAAATTACTCAAAAGCAAAGCAGATATAGATGCCAACACCATCATAATAGGAGACTTTAACACTCCACTGTCATCCCTGGACAGATCTTCCAAACAAAAGACAAGCAGGGAAATAAAGTTGCTAAACAGTACCATAGACAAGCTAGGGATAACAGACATTTACAGAACATTCCACTCCATAGACACAGATTATACATTCTTCTCAGCAGCACATGGAACGTTCTTCAAAATTGGCCACATATTAGGCCATAAATCATCCCTCAACAAATTTAGGAAGATCAATGTAATCCCCTGCATCATATCAGACCACAACACATTAAAGCTAGAAATTAACAATGGAAGAAGATTCAACAATTTCAACAGATATTGGTGACTGAACAACTCACTCCTGAACAATGAATGGGTCAAACAAGTAATCAGACAGGAAATTCATAATTTCCTAGAAACAAATGATAATGAAGACACAACTTACCAGAATGTGTGGGACACATTGAAGGCAGTCTTAAGGGGGAAATTCATTGCACTAAATGCCTTCATAATAAAAAGAGAGGTCTCAAATCAACCACCTATCCTCCCACCTAAGGTCATTAGAACAGATGGAAAAGTCTAACCCTAGGAGCTCGAGACACAAGGAAATAATTAAGATCAGAGCTGACATTAATGACTTGGAAATGAAGAAAACAATTTAAAAAATAGACAAAATAAAGAGTTGGTTCTTTGAAAAAGTCAATAAGATTGACAGACCCCTGGTCAATTTAATCAAATGAAAAACAGAGAAGGCCCAAATCAACAAAATCAAAATTGACATGGTCATCTCAATAGATGCTGAGAAGGCCTTTGACAAAATTTAACACCACTTCATGTTCAAAATCCTGGAAAGAATTGGCATAGACGGCCTATACCTTAACATAACAAAGTCAATATATAGTTCTCCTAAAGCACAAATCATTCTCAATGGGGAACGACTCAAGGAATTCCCTCTTAATTCAGGAACAAGACAGGGGTGCCCACTTTCACCACTGCTCCTTAACATAGTGCTTGAAGTTCTAGCCCAAGCAATAAGACAGGAGAAAAGCATAAAATGGTTACAAATCAGAAAGGAAGAAATTAAACTATCCCTCTTTGCAGATGACATGATCCTATATATATCAGACCCAAAGAACAGTATCATTAAACTTCTGAAGGTGATCAATGCCTTCAGCAGAGTGGCAGGATACAAAATTAACACACAAAAATCAGTAGCCTTTCTATATACAGAAGACAAACATTCATAAAAAGACATAAGAGAAACTGTCCTGTTCTCTGTAACCTCAAAGAAAATCAAATACCTTGGAATATCACTAACTAAGGTAGTGAAAGACTTATATAAATAAAATGTTGAAACACTCAAGAAGGAAATATAGGGGGATGTGATAAAATGGAAAGACATTCCATGCTCATGGATACGGAGAATCAATATAGTAAAAATGGCAATCCTGCCAAAAGTGATCTACAGATTCAATGCCATGCCAATAAAAATCCCAACCTCCTTCTTCACAGAAAGAGAAAAAATAATTTCAAAATGTATTTGGAAGGGCAAAAGACCTCAAATAGCTAAAACTATTCTGAGAAAAAAAAAAAACTTACGCAGGAAGTATCACCATACCTGACTTTAAAACATACTACAAAGCCATAGTAACTAAAACAGCATGGTATTGACAGAAAAACAGACAGACTGACCAGTGGAATAGAATTGAAGATCCAGGCTTTAATGCAAGTAACTTCAGCTTCTTGGTCTTTGACAAGGGTGCCAACAATGTATGCTGGGCTAAAGATAGAATCTTCAAAAATGGTGCTCGACAAATTGGATAAACAAAAAATGGCATATCGAAATTTAGAGAAAAATGGTCTGACTTGGAGCAGATCCTACTAAGCGATCCCTCGAAAGAACAGAGAGCCAAACACCACCACATTTTCTCCCTCATATGCGGCACTTAACCAGGCTAACCGTAAACTCTATGCAGACTAGTAGAAAGAAGAGATTATGAATGAGGGTTAAGGGATGGGGGAAGTGAATGGCTTAAGCATGAGGCTAAACCAAATTGGGTTCAAAAACATAAAACCCTCACGAGCATACTGTAACCTATTGAGCAAGTAGTGGGCATCATCTGGCAAGAGGGGCCATGAATAGAAGGGGAGAGAATCTAAGCCTGTGAAAAATTGATCAGTCTGACAACCCTTGGTCCCAGTCACTGGCTCCTTCCTTCACTAAGCTGTTGACCAAAGTGACCCATGAGGTTCCAAAAACAAGACAGGATTCTGTCAAAGCTCTTGAATGCCCACCCAGGCCTGAGGCAAGATCCTGTTGCTGAAGAAACCACAGAAAGCCATCAATCAGCATCGAGGGAACCTGTGAGATCCAGAATGGTAACCAGCCCCCAGATGGTAGCTAGTGCAGTGCTGGAAGGCACTGCATAAACTGCCAGGGGAAGCTGGCCAACGACAGCTGGAGTAAAGAGACCACTGATATGAAACGAGTAGGCTGACCACACTTCCTGCTGGGAGAGAACAGCGAACCACGAAAGGAGCACTTGTGCAATGGAGGGGCCAAGGCCTGGGGGAGACAATCAACAGCTTTTAAATTCAGCCAAATATTCCACATAGTGAGGGAGAGCCCTTAACTGGAACTGGGGACTTAGGGTGATAGGCACTCAGAGCCGGACTCTTGGGCCCCCAATGAGAACTGCACTATGCGAGCAATTGACGGAGAGGCCACTAAAAATAGAATCTAGTTAATTCAGAAACGTGTATCTCAGTTAACCTATACTGATCTCACTCTCCAAAGGAGATTTTGTTTGTATCTTTCAGAATGCAGCGAGAGAACTGTGGCTCATCCAACCCTACCATCAAACTGCAGGCTGATAGCTGACATCCTGACAAGAGATGAGCCACCCCAGACCTACCGTGGGTGGAGGATCCATATGGAACCCCGCAGAGAATGATGGGATGAACAAGTGACCCATAGTGAACGCCAATCAGTCAAGACAGGATAAGCCAGTGAGACAGACACCAATGATTTCGACACAACCTAAAGCAGAAGTACAAAGATCCCTAAATTCTCAACAATAAAGCAGCCTTAATACTCACCCACCATGACTCAGGGAACTGAGCAGAAGAGGGGGCAGAAAGATTGTGAGAGCCTTGGTGGGGGAGAATGGCCCCCCTCAGTAACAACACACTAGGGCTGGCAGAACCAGGCTGACTCCATGGCCCCCTGCCCCAAGGACTGATCCAGACGGCCCACGGAGGAGGATATCCAGCCGATTGGGGATGGGGAAGATGGGCATTGGGGAACTTGGGCTAACAACTCATTGCTTGCCCATTAAATAATGTAACTCATTATGGACAATAAAAAAATAGAAGGCAGGATGGTACCCACCCCTTGGATACATAAAGACTGGGTCTATCTTTTCTGACATTGAACCCAGGACACCTGCATATGGACTCTCAAGATGTACATGCAGAGTGAGCAAGTGGAGAGTTTCACAAAGGCAAAGGACTCCAGGTTCAGATACACAGGAAGCAGCTTTCACTACTGAATCATGCATGGAGAGTTCTGTGAAGAGCCTAGAGCTGAAGCAGAAATCTGAAGTACGACCGACCAGGAGAGGCCAAAATGGGTTAAGGAATCAGGACGGACCGATTATGTAAGCACACCTACAAACATGTAAATTCACCCCATGCTCATTTTTCTAAAGATGTAAGCTTCACAGATGTGAGATCTGGAAGAAAAAAAAAAAAGAAAGCTAGATGTTCAGATAACTTATGGTGAAGAACAGTTATGATAAATGGTTTTATGAACTTAGAGCAATATTCACCTCTTTCTTTGGAACCCACAGTGTCAGTAACTATGTTGCTGAATAGAAAAAAAAAGGAATAGGCAAAATGATACAGATTTAGCATTTAAAGATCAGGGTCTGCTAAAGGCCCATCATGTGCTGACAGAACTCACAGAAGGCAGTAAACTGGAGTGTAGGGATGAGGGCTAATTTATCATTAGCCACAGCTGAAGGGGTCAAGAAGCCAAGCAACTTGTTCATTAGCCATTCCTCTTGCTTTTTTTTTTTTTATGTATTGAGTTTTCTTCCTGACATCGATGGCAAGTCCACAGAGTTTTAAGCAGGATTGTAGCATGAGGCAAAAGTTGACAGCACAGTGGCCTCATAGGGAACCAAGAATGCAGAATGACAGTTCTGATGGTCCACCATCCCCAGAGTCCAGTGAGTTCCTTGTCACCACCATCCAAGGTGGTGGTTTCCACTGGGTGGAGATCCATCAGGCTCCTGAAGAGACACAGTGTCTGCTTGACACTTAGCAGGCAATCAGCTGTCACCAAAGTAGGAAGGGTGGCTTAAATTCTCATACCTGGGACAAACTGTTTGTACTGTAAAAAGCCACCTGAGGTCAGTCACTTCCCTTAGAATGAAGCTAGGAGGCCTGAAAGGAACAAAAAAAAAGGTCTCAGAATTTTATCAAGAAAAGGTGGATTTCAGAAAGAAGTGTTGCTTGAGTGAGAATGTAAAGGATTGTTGTGCTAATGGAAAGATACAAAGGTTCATTACCTGCTCCAGATCACAAAATCCAAGGTAGCAGAGTTCACAGGAATTTCTAAAGACCAGCACTTCGGCCTGAGCTCTGGATCGGACCTTGTCATTGATTTGGGGACTAACCTTCAATCTCTCATAGAGCTTCACCCCTTTCCCACATCACTAGATTAAGCAGGAAGTGGGGAGCTCTGTGGGATTCCATACCTGCTGATAGTGCTTAGCACATAGTAGGTACTCAGTCAGGACTCCTTGAATGAATCACAGTCAAATCCTGTTTTGCATCCCTAGTGGCCGCCCAGCTTCTATGCACACACCACTCCTCCCTGGTTAATGTTAAATTATTTTCTACAATGGCAGAAAGTCCTGGTGACAAATGCCCCAGGAGCTACACAAAACAAGCATGTCCTTTTGTTCATATAGCATTGCTTAAAGATCTGAAAATAGTTACTCAGGCTTCCTAGGCTTCTGCCCCAATGGAATAACTTTAGTTCCCTAAAATGCCCCTCTTATTGGGCAATTGAGTGTGGTTTCAAATCTTCCTACTTTTCTTTGTGGAGAATGTTAGAAATGATTCCATTTTTCAACTCTGCCATTTCATGGTAACTCTGTTTCTCAAGAGTGACCCAACCACCCTTCCCAATTGTCTCATTCCTGGAATGACCCAGACCACCTGTCTGATTATCGCTTCCCTAGAGTGGTCCAAGCCCTGAGGCAAGGTGAACTGCCCAGCAACCAATGAATTATAATCTCCCACTGCTCCATAAGTATCCCCTAGTCTGTAAGGAAAGTTGCTTCTGACCTGCTTGGTTAGAGCCCCTTTAAGGCTTCCCCAATAAAGCCTTTCTCTGCTGCTAAACTGAATCTGCCTTTTCTTTCAATGCCTGTTTTTCCTAAAAGAGAATATTCACAATTTTACTTCAGCCCACATTCATATCTGTGTCCTCAGAATGTGAACACAATTCCCTAAACACAATGATCTGCACATTGTAGGGGTTCAATATTCTGCAGCTATCCACCTTGAACATGCCTGATGTCTTGTGACCTTGCTACAAGGTAACCTGGTTAATACAGAGATGGAAATTGCTCATATGCTTGTCAAATGAATTAAAGAGTTTATGCTTCTGAAACTATGGTCTACTTGTGTGTATGTGTGTGATTACAATAGTACTCTGTAGCCTAATACAGATGTGGTCTTGTTATTTAGGGATGGGACTATCACCTACCTCAGTTGAAACACTGTGGTTCTATTGATGTCATTACGGTTTGAATCTGAAATACCTCCTCACACATAGGCCTACGTTTTTGAATGCTTGATCCCCAGCTGCTGGTGCTATTTGGGGAGGTTCTGGAACCTTTGGGAGGTGGAACCTAGCTGGAGGAAAGAGATGACTGGAAATGGGGATATAGGGGTATATCATTCCAGGTTCTTCCTGTTTTGTCCTCTGCTTCCTGGTCTGTTATAAAGTGAGCAGCTAGCTCTCTTTTGGCATGTTCTTCAACCACCAAGATATTAAACCAGGAGACCATGGTTTGAACACTCAGGAACTGTAAAAAAAAATCTTTCCTTCCTTAAGTTGTTTCTTTTGAGTATTGTTGTAGTCAGCTTTCTAGTTTCTGTGCAGAAAGAACCCAAGCAAAAGCAGCTTGTGGAGGAATGGGTTTATTTGGCTTATGGACTCAAGGGGAGACTCCATCCTGGCAGGGGAAATGATGGCATGAGCAGAGGAGTGGACAACAACGTCAGGAAGGTGTGACAAATACTGGCAAGGGGAAGCTGGCTTATAACCCCCATAAGCCCACCCCCAACAACACAGCTTCAGTGAGGTTGTAAAACCCAAGCTGCCATCAGTTTAGGATTGATCACTCAGAACACATTCATTTGTTTGTGGGAGACACCTGGATCAAACCATGACAAGTATTTTCCCAGTGATGAAAAAGCAACTGAAATAAATGTGACCAAAGTACAAGTCCATTTGGCTTTATTCATGTGTGTGCATGAGCACATGTGACCATCTCATCAATGGACCGAGCTAATGTGATTTCCAGAATCCATCAGGCCCAGGGAATTATGTGCTGCTTAGATCCAGGCAGGAGAAACAATTCAGAAATTCAGGATGGAGCAAGCTAAATCAATGATTTTTGACTAAGTGGCTTAAAAAGAAATCAGCCATGTAGGAGGTAGGACATGTATCTGTGTTAGAAATATGTCTTAATCTTTTTGAGCAAATCCAACATCCTTTCATGATAGAAACACTGGAAAGACTGGGGATGGAGAGAACATATCTCAGCATAATAAAGGCTATACACAACAAACATATAGCCAACATTATTCTAAATAAATAAAAACTTGGATTTTAAGCAAGATGGTGAATAAGACAAGTGTGTCCATTCTCTCCATTGCTATTTAATATAGTTCTTGAAGTGTAAGCTAGAGTGATAAGATGAGAAAGAAATAAAAGTGATACAAATAGGAGAGAAAAGGTCAAGCTATCCTTATCTTCAGATGACATGTACATATATCCCTAAAGACATCAGCAGAAAACCCCTAGATATGATGAACCCTTCCAGCAAAGAGGCAGGGTGCAAAACCGACTAAGTAGCCTTCTTACATACCAATGACAAACATACAAACATACTGATAAATAAATTGTGGAAACAGTCCCATTTACTAGAGCCACAATAAAAATTAGGTATCTTGGAATATTCCTAACCAAGTAGGTGAAAAATCTTTACAATGAAAACTTTAAAACACCAAAGAAAGAAATTGAGGAAGACACCAGAGGATGGAAGGTCTCCCATGCTAGTGGATTGGAAGAATTAACATCATGATAATGATTAGCCTACCAAAAGCATTTAGATTCAATGTAATTCCAGCACCATTCCTCACAGAAATAGAAGAAGCAACCTAAAATTTATATGGAAGCACAAAATATCCCAGGTAGCCAACACTATCCTCAACAAAAAGAATACTGGTAAAAAAAAAATACTACTGGAGGTATCAACATATCTAATTTCAAGTTATACTACAAAGCTATAGCAATAAAGACAGCATGGTACAAAAACAGACACATAGATCAATGCAATGGAATAGAAGATCTGGGTATAAATTTATGTTGTACATCTGCCTACTCTTTGACAAATATGTAAAAAAAAAATGTACACTGAAGAGAAGACAGCATTTCAACAAATCTTGATGTGGACTAGTCTCTTATCTGTTACCTTGCTTGAAAATCAACTCCAAATGGACTAGGGACCTCAACCTAAGATCTAAAACTCTGAAGTGACTACAAGAAAATGTGGGGAAAACATTTAAGATATAGGCATAGGAAAGGACATTCTGCACAGAACTACAGTAGCCCAGGAAATAAGGCAAACAGTCACATACTGAGACCCCATGGAACTAAAAAGATACTGCACAACTAAGAAAACAATCAACCAAGCCAATAATGGGGAAAAAGAATCCTTGCCAGCTATACATCAGACAGACATATCTAGAATATACAAAGAAACAAAACACCAATAAAATAAACAACCCAATAAAAACATGGGTTAAGGAACTGAAGAGTTTTCAAAAGAAGAAATATAAATTGCCAACAAATATTACAAAACATGTTCAGCATCCTTAGATATCAAGGATATACAAGTTAAAATTACTTTGATATTTCACTCACTCCATTCAAAGTGGGAATCACCAAGAAAGCAAATGACAATAAATGCTGGTTTGGGTGTGAGGGAAAGGAAACCCTTATTTTCTGCTGGTAGGAATATAAACTGGTATACCCACTTTGGAAATCAGAGTGGAGGTTCCCCAAAAAAGCTAAAATGAGAAGTACCATATGACCTAGCTATAGAACTTCTGGGCCTACATCCAAAGAACTCCACAGCCTACTGCAAGAACAGTGCTCATCCATGGAACCAGCTCACATGTCTAACAGCCAATGAATGGCTAATACAAATGTGGCAGTGTACACAATGGAATTTTTATTCAGCAGTAAAGCAAAAATAAATATGAAATTTTCGGGAAAATGGGTGGAGCTGGAATCAGTTATACTGAGTGAAGTAACTCGGGCTCAAAGACACAAACACTGTATGTGCTTTCTCACACGTGAATCCTGGCTTTGAACCTGCAGATTTATGTATACAACTCACAGTGCATCCAGGGACCATGAAGTTAGAAAAGGGCAGGAATGGAAGTGAGGAAAGAGGTCTTAAGGAGAGAAGATAGTAGAACACAAGCAATGTGAAAACTAGGGGTTGGGAGCATGGGGAAAGGAAAGGGTTAAGCAGGGATGAGGCACAAGAAGAGGGGATGAGGGAGGGTTATCCAAAACGTAGGAGATATGAAAAAGCCATAAGAAAAATTACTATTCAGAAACCTATGTGTAATATATGAATATAGATTTACAATATCTATAATATACATGTGAATGAACAAAAGTACCCTATACAGATAATGATGTTTTTAGAAGCTATGGACTAACAAATAACAGTATCAATGCCAGGCATGGGATACTTCTCAATGAGCTGTTGTTCAGGAAAGCCTCTGAGATCCCTAAAGTAATACAGACTTTTGTCATGGCTCTTGATTGCTCATCATGTCTGAAAGGTAAGACTATACCACCCAGAGATGAATCCTGCATTCTACAATAGCGACCCTTCAAGCAAGATGTGCCTTTTAGTGTAATAGCGGCATGAAAGTTATGGGGGTAACCAAAAACTCTCTCATTGGATTTGACTGGAGGGCTGCTCCATTAGAAATAATGCATGCCTTGTACTGAGAATAGGGTGAAAACACCATGGCTTTTCATCCTATGTACCCATCAGCCTCCCTGTATCACCCCATATCCCCTCAGTCACACTGTACTCCTTTTTGACTCTGCTGGCTATGCCATGGAAGAAAAATGGATCCCCCTCCCTGGCAATCCTTAATTGTCATTACCTCATGAGAGAGAGAGGGGGGGGGGGAGTGGCCTCCCAAGTCCCTCCCTATCTATATCAGAATGTTGACTGGCCCCATCACGTGCAGGTCTTGTGCAGGTAAGCACACCTGGTGTGAGTCTATGATTGCAATGGTCGTGCCGTGTCTGCCTGCAGTAATTCCACCGTGCTCCTCTCCAACCTCCATCTCTTACATTCTTTCCATTCCATCTTCTGCAGTGTTCCCTGAGCATATGGGGAGGTGATGTGTATGTCTCCTATCAGTCACTTATCTCAGCACTGGTCCAGTTAGGATTCTCTGCAATGAAAAAGGAGAGGGTGAAGGGGGAGGGGAGGAAGAAGGGGAAGAGGAGGGGAGGAAGAGTCGCAGCTTGTCCGCTCAGAGCTGAAATCAGCACCGATCTGTAGATATAAAGATAAATAGTTAGCAAGCAGTTTGACATCCATCCAACATTTTGGCAACAGTAGATTCTTCCTTACTTTTTGCAGCAGGAGGTGTATATATAAGAAAGTTTTGAAAATTAAAGAAAGAGCAGGCATAGTGGCACACACCTTTAATCCCAGCACTCAGGAGGCAGAAGTAGGAGGATTGCTGTGAGTTTGAGGCCATCCTGGGACTACAGAGTGAGTTCCAGGTCAGCTTTGGCTTGAGTGAGACCCTACCTCAAAAAAATACTGAATAAAAGAAAGGAAGAGATGCCCAGCATTCATGAGTGCAAGGGTAACCCAAGGCATTCCAAGGTGTGAATTGAGCTCAAAGATAAGGAAACAGGTGTCCATGGCACAGAGGCCAGGTTTGGGAGTCACCACCCAGCTGACAGAACTGAGGAATGAGGTTGATAAAAACCAAGTTTAAGGTGTAGGTCCATTTGTGAGCAGGTTAGAGACATCATACCCTAGAAGGCGTAGGTAGATACAAATTGCTAAGCCATGGAGCAGTGAGTCTGGACATTCATTAATTGAATGCAAAAGAGATTTTTTGGAATAAATGGATCTCTAATAATCTGCTTTAAGAAAAGTGCTTTTCCTCCAAGTTATATTAAGGTATAAAATGAAGGTTCGACTTCCCAGTACCCATGTAAAATCAGATCCACAAAGTGGTGCATGCACCTGAAGTTTGTTTGCAATGGCTTCCTGGGGAGCCATGGGTTTTCAGTCCAGTCTAGAAGGCTGAGGAAACTTTGTTCCAGTGCCTAGAAGAGAGGTATGACAAGCACCAGCTGACAGGCAGGCAAGGGGAGGAGAGATATTTCCTCTTTATATAGCCTCAGGGTGGTGGTCTTTTAACCCTATCCCAGACTTGTTGGCTTCCTGAGTCTCTTGAATTTCCTTCCTGAGCTGCCCTCCCAGGAAAGGATGTTTGTTTCTAGCTCCCCTGAGCCTCCTTATATCCTGTCCCCTACTGAGAGGGCTGCCTTCCTGTAAACAACCTCAGAGGCCCACCCAAGATTGCCAAATAGGTCAAGTTAATGACAAAATTTAACCTCGAAACCCTGTAAATACACATCCTAAAGAAACTGACAGATGAACTTTCTGCTTCGGTCAAGGTGGAATCTTCCAGCTCAGTGTGGTCCCACAGATAGGCAACACATCTCTCATTGACATGGATCATAGGCTGTATCTCTTAGGTGTTCTGTCTGCAGCACCTGTCAAATTTGGGGAGAATAGTTATTGGCACACACCGAGCCAAGTTTTCATCTTTGTTCTGTGGAACAGAAATCCTTTGACAAACACCTACGGGTTTGCAGCAGCAAGCAAGGACTGATACAGGGCAACTAATCTTATGGACTATATCACTGAGAGATATAAGCAACCCAGCAAGCAAATGAATAAAGAAGTTAATTTCAGATAATGAAAACTGCCATGAAGGTATCCCAGGGAAGGCAGAGGGCAGGGAATGATGGGAGTTCAGGGAGGACTTCTCTGACAAGAGGAGATACCTTCCCTGAGAACAGAATGATAAGGTTGGGAGCATCCGAGGCAGAAGGAATCACATGTGTGAAGGATAGGAATAAACTAGATTCTTTCAGGGAACAGAAAGAAGCTGTGATGAGCTGAACTTCTTCTAGTAGAAAGAGGGGGTCAATCATTTGGTCAAATGGGCATATTATGTGACATTTATGTACAGTTTAGAATTCAGACCAAGTGTGAGTAAAGCCATCATAAGTGTGGTTTGGGAAGGGGGACTAAAATGTACTTTATCCTACATAGCAAAGATTTTTCAACCTGAGGGAAATTAAGAAGCAGTAAATCACTCTATTTGTCTAAAAGCTGGATATAAATTTCCAAAACAAACGACATTTAACACCACTAGCCCCTCCTGCTGAGGAGAATAATGGCTGCTCATCTTTTAGGACACTTTACAGCTTTCCCAGCCTGGAGATGCCCAGTGAATCCACACTGAGAGATTTCCTAACCAGCCTTTGACATGTTGTACTCACCTTACCCCAAGTTGCCTCCCAAAGGCTCAAAATCCCTTTCCCTTTGCCTGGTCACTACTCTTAGAACTGACTGATTTTTTTTCTGGAAAACTCTGTATAAACCAACATTAAAGGTTACATTTTTGAAAGCAACTCATTCCCTGTGTATCTCTTCTGTATATATGAAATTCATTGTTAAGCTTCTGTTTTACTGTGCATCTGTCTGTCTCTTGGAGCACAGACCTGTTCCACTAAGAACCTATAGTTTCTTTTTCTTAATGTAACATAAGACAATGACTTTAGCTATTTTAATCAAATACTAGTAATCTGCTATTTTTCTGGAGAAATTATTTCTGGAGCTAACTCTTTAAGCATGTTCAATTCTTGGAATCAATTTTCTGAGCAAAAACGGTTATATAGTTCCAATGTTTTCTATTTTCATTCTGCTGAAATTATTTTCATACGGGTCAATTTCACAGCAAGTATCTTACTCTTATTTCAATTTCAAGTAATGACTCTGGCATGAATGACACAGGAGCTGAGGCCTGGACAGACCATCCCTATCTCAAAAAGCAACAGATTTTTATTTGTGCTCAAACCAACATCCTATAAAATAGTTCTTCATTCTCTCCTATGGACTAACCCATTTCTCTTTGATTTTCATTGTGTTTTGCTTTCTGTCTGTTTTTGTTTCTTTTCAAGTCTCATAAAGTCAATCTCCTTTTCAAAG
>PVHP010007508.1:0-56333 GCA_004024765.1 Zapus hudsonius
TAGTCCAACTCAAATTGTAGCTATTCTTTGTTTTTTCAGAGACAACATTCATTTATTCAGCACTGTTTGTACACAAGTGATTGATTAATGCTTTCTAAAATATTATGTCAGAGTGAAATGGTTCCTCATGGAAAGCTCACTTGATATGTCCGAACATCAAGCTTAATACAAGATTATACCTTGTGCAGACCCAGCACCGTCTGAAAACTGTGAAGTATTAGAAACAAGTTTACGCCTACTGAAAAAGTATTAACTAGAGACCAATAGGCAGCATAGTAGTATTTGTGACATTCTCATTGCCAAATGCCTGACAAGAAGCAAATTAAAGAAGGAACAGCGTGTTTCAAAGCTACAGTCAGTCCATCATGGTGGGGAAGGCATGGTGGCAGGAGCTTGAGGAAGCTGGTCCCATTGTGTCTACAGTCGGCAAGCAGAGAGATGAACATGAAGGCAAGTGCTGCTTTCTCCTTTGTATTCCACCCAGGACCACAGCCCATGGAATAACGCCACCCAACATTAAGGAGGGTCTTCCCAGCTATCAAAATACTCCACCGGAGGCATGCCCAGAGGTCATTTTCTAGGTGATTCCAGGTCCTGTCAAGTGAACAACAGAGATTAACCATCACAGTAGTGATTATTTTAAAGAAGCCCTCCTGAGGTGGGCATGGCAGGAGGGAACCCTGTGCTAGCCTTCCACCAGCCACAGGGCCTCCAGAACGGAAGTTCTGGGGAAGCAGATTTTGCTCCTTGTTGGGCTGGGGAGACAGAAGCCTCTGTGAATGATGTGCTTGGGGAAGCATGAGAACCTTAGCTCCGAACCCATGCAAAGGCTGAAAGCTGTTGGCTGACGTCTGGAATCCCACTGGGTGCCTTGCTTGAGGCAAGAAGGGAAGTGGAGACAGGAGAATTTCCTGGAAGCTCTCACACCAGCTACCCAGAGATCTTGCCCCAAAAGAGGTGGAAGGTGAGGAGCAATACCAGAAAGTTGTCCTCTGACTTCCACATGTGTGCGGTGGCAGGAGTATGTATGCATGAATGTACACACACACACACACACACAGAGTTACTACATATTAATTACTATAACCCAGTACTGCTAGGCACATAGTAGTTACTCAGTAAATGTTCAAGGAAGGAAAAGAAAAATCAGAGAAAAAGAAATGGATGGTTATTTGTTAGGTTTGGATATGCCGTCAGGGAGATTGTATGATGCATTTTTTCTCTTGTATATTTTCTCCTCTGAGAACAACTCGTCTCCCTCTAAACCCTGTGACCTCTCCCATCTTCTTCCTGTTTTGTGCTTATTTCTTGAATGTATCTTTGGTTTGGGGGGGGGGGTTGTACAGTAGTTTCTTGGTCCCACTAAGTAGTATTTTGCTATGGGAATGCAGGGTGTCTGTGAGAGCCACGCAACCATCCCCAGTTCCTGTCTGGGCTTTTAACTTGGAGTTGGAAGGTCAAATGCTCAAGGTCACACAAAACGTTCACTGACTCAGTGGCCTCCGTGTTCTTGTCTCATGGAGTCAGCAAATGAAATACATAGACCACAGAAAGATTTTATTATAGAGCTTGAGAGAATGAAAGTAGAACACCAGTATAGGAGGAGGGGTCCTAAGTAAGTAATCCACATGGGGACTCTGATGGGAGTTTCTTATAGGAATAAGATTTTGGTGGGTGTGGGCAGATGAGCTGGTCAATCCAGTTTCCATGCCAGGTGTTTATGTGCCCGGCAGTCTTAGCTGTGGCCTTAGGCCTGGTTCCTAGGGAAGGGGAGCTCCTTTAGGGAAAAAGAGATAAAGAAAGCCCAATTCCTTCCAAATAAGCTCTAGCACATTTTCTGCTTGTTGCCAAGAGGAAAATAAACCTCTCGTGCCCTGTTCCCCTAAACTGCCTAGCCAATTTCTATCTCTGATTCTTCATCATTTTGAGTTATTAAAACAGTAGCTTAGACAGAGGATGAGAGCTCTATGCACTTACCAGCTAGTTACATTGGTACTCTGAGTATATGTGTTCAAAAAAAATTACTGGTCAAAAGTACACCTGTGATCCCAGCACTTAGGAGACTGAAGCAGGAGGATTGTGTGGATGAAGCCAACCTGAGCTCCATAGTGAGACCCTGTCTCAAAATATATTTTTTTCTTGCCTTTCTCTCTGTGAATATCAACCCATCATTCACATATATATATATGTGTGTATATATATATATAAAACATGAAACACCAATCATGTGTATGTATGTGTATGTGTGTACTGTATTATGTATGTGTGTATGGGTATATGGGTATGTGTGTATATGTGTGTATGTATATGCGTATAGATGTGTGTATGTATATATATATGTGTGTGTATGTATGTGTAGATGTGTATATGTGTGTATGTGTATGTATGTGTAGATGTGTATATATGTGTGTAGATATATATATTATATATACATATATATGTGTGTGTGTGTGTGTGTGTGTGTGTGTGTGTGTGTGTGTGCGCTCAGGGCTATGATCAGAGATTCAGAAGCATCACTTTCCCTTTGATGAATTTTTGGCAGACAGTTTGAATATGGATTATTCGAATTATTTATAGTTTAATAATTATAGATTAAGCCTAAGAAGTCATGGAGCAGGTGTTTTCCACACCCTGGTGAGACTCATACGTGGCATCTGTGTTCTGTCTCCAACAGACGTAGGTAGCAGTGACGTACCTTCCAATTGTTCACTGTGCAATTATGAAGTAGCAACTGGGTATCAGGTTCTATACAAAAGCTATGCAGGCTTGCACTATGCAGGCTTGCCTCACCGAATGCAACATTGTGTTAGGAAACTGAACTAAGAAGTATAGATAAACATGCAAATAATGTTCCCAGGAACCTTCTGTGACACCTAGTAGAAAAACAATCCAACATTTAACCAAGAGAGCTACAGTTTAATAATTGACATGAGCGTTGTGGGTTCTCTGTTAACAAGATTTCTTTAAATGACTGTTATTGGTTCCTCATTTTCTCTTTTCCTGTATAATCAGCAAGCATTCCAAATTCCACTCTTTATTGCATACCATTTAACATGATGCTTAAAATAAAAATTCCTAGTTAGCCAATTGCTGATAACTGCCTGATGAGAAAGTAACCCAATTAGCATACTCCCTGGTCCTTATCTAACAAAAAAAAATTAAGCAGAAGCTCGTTTAGCAAAACAAAGCATGCATGCCCCAGAGAGACTGGAGTAGACCACCCCAAAGCATGCACTCCAAAGAGACGCTGGAGGGGACGTCCCAAAGCCAGCAGCAGCTCAATAGCACTGTGTTATGAGTTTTTAATGAGTTTTATGAATATTTATGAGGTCAGTTTTTCCCCTCCCAAACCCTGGTGGATCAGATCTCTGTTTTGGAATATTTCTTCCCATGGTCCTATAGAAAAGCTCAAGGAAGTGAGATGGTCAAAACCACAATGTCAATGATACCATAATGAAGCCAGGGTCATTTAAGGATCAGATCCACCATTAATGCCCATGTGGCAATTGGGAAGATGGCCTGACAGCTCAGTTTCTGCTATGACAACCAATCTGCAACTTTAAAGATTTTTAATCTCAAAAAGGTATCCTCAAGCGACCCAACTTCTGAGATACAGATATAACCACAGTTTCCTTGTTCCCCTCCTGCCAAAGTCCCTGCCCAACCAGGACTCACAGATACTGTGGATTTCCTTGGGTATCCCACATCTAACTCCTTACCTACTCAGTATTTATGATTTATAGTTTCTGAGGAATGGGCCTCATAAACCTGCTTAATAATTTTTTTAATATTGGGTAACATTTGTAGTAAGGGGAGAAAAGAGTGTGAATTATCCAAACCAATATGCACTTAGATTTTTATTCTTCTAAGACACACATCACACTAGAAGGAGGTTGCTACATCTACCCCATATGTTTTTAGAATTTCTCAATATTTTACTTAAAAAATTCTTCTGGGACTAAAGGGCAGTGCTTCTTGATTTAAATCAGCTGTTTGAAAGCAATCTTTTACAAACATAAATGATCTACTCGTCAAACTCCTAAGAATGGATCTTTGAATTACTCATCCTCAAGCATTTTGCCCATATAAATGACCATCATGTAATGACCACCCCATCCACTGGGTACTGATCCCTCATGGGGATCTGACATTATGATTACTTGTTTTCTACATGGAGAAACCAAGGTCCAAGGACACACAAGCTGAGGTCAGATGTGATGATGGTCACCAGTGGGAATCTGGGTCTTAATCTCTGGCCTTCACCACTCAGCAGTGTTGTCCCAGGGTTAGTTCCTGTGGCTGTTGCACTGAATTGCCACAAACCAGCTGGCGTAAAACCAGAGAAATTTTTCCTCTCTCAGATCTGAAAGTCAAAACTCCAAAGTCCAATTGGCAGAATCTTGAGGAAAGGACCTCCCCTGTTCCTTTATCCAGGCATTCCTTGGCTTGTGGCCACATCATCTTAAACTCTGTCCATTGTCCTCTATGTGACCTTTTGTCATCCCGTGTCTCTTCTCTGTGTCTCTTCTTAAGGCACTTGGCATTGGCTTAAGGGCCCATCCAGACAACCCAAATAATCATATTCTTCAAATTCCTTAATTGAATTTCATCTACCAGGATCCTTTTTACAAATAAGGTCATGTTAGTTCCCCAGTCTTAAGAGGTAGAATGGGGGAATATCTTTTTGAGGAACCACCATTCAACCCATTATCTGCTTTTGTTGATTAAAACCGTAGCCAGGATTGTATCTGCTTTTAAGAACATCCATTTTGTGGCTGGAAGACAGTCTTTCCTTCTGCCTTCTTACAGATGTCTTTGGAGTCAGACTAGCACATTGCATCCAAATGCTGCCTCTGCTCCCACCTAGGATGAACTCTTCATCCATCTTTCTAAGTCTGGGGTTCCATTAGCCTAAAATGTGAATAGAAATGTCCATTTTTTTTAGAAATGTCCATTTTTAAGGTGCTTGTGAACATCAATATGATAATGCATGCTAAGTGTCTAGCAGAGTGTCTGGTTAGGGTCAGTGTTCAGTAAACACCAGCTAATTCTTAGAGTAATACTCATTTATCCAGTGTTTATAAAACAGGTGCATTTGTGGTCCACTAGGGGACACAGTTTCAGCTGGCATGAGCTCTCAAGAACAGGATCATTGCTGAATGTTGAGTCATAGGTGCTGGGGCTGCTGGGCAGCAGGGGGAGGGGAAGGGGAGATTCCCAGGATTCTCAGAATTACTGCTGCCCCAGCCCACACCATGCATCTGCCCATCTGCAGTGGGTGACAGAATGAAGAGCCGTGCTGATACCAGAAGGGAGGCAAGAGTACCCCAACAGCAGCCATGGGGCTAGTGCCTTCGGACCTGACCAGCTTGGGGCAGCGCACCTCAGGGTTAGTGTTCATGTGGCAATTTGGGGTTTCTGAACGGGTTGGGGAGGGCAGGATACAGAGGGGTATCGAGTCCTAGAGGGTTGTGAAGTCTGGAGATGCACCCAGTTATACAATCCCCTGGGTCCAGAAATTTGTCCTGAATCAAAGAATCAGAATAGGACAAAAAAAAAAAAAAAAAGAGATAAAATAACAAAATGGAACAAAATCGATCTCTCAAAGATACTTATTTAGTTGTGTTTTTTGCAAACAAAGAATAAAATAATTATATACCATGCTTAAACAGTGGAAATGGATTTCCTGCCACAAACCAAATATTTAGCATTTAATATTAATTTGTTCTCTAGCTTAATCTTGTTATGAGGAAATCAGATATCTAAAAATATTATTTCCTGCCCTCTCTGCAAAGAATATGTCTCCCCCACACAGGCTCAGTGTGTTCGAGGGACGTGGATATAAAGTGTGAGCTCATTCCAGTGATTACTCCCAGTGGTAATTAACCCAGAACAGAACCTATGCATGTCACTTTTTAAAAGAAACAATCATAATATTTAGAACCAGAAAAAGAAGATGCCAATTTGGAATGAACTGCAACACACAGAGACACAACCCAGATTGAAAATTAATGCTGATCTCACTGTGACCATCTGCATTAATATCATTAATCCAATCATCTGAGCTGCTCCAGGTAACACAGACTAGGGTCCATTTAGAGTCCCCTGGCAGGCATGGGGGAAGAAAGCCACATTTCTTCATCAATCTATGTCTCTTCCTATTACTGGACACAGGTATCTTTCTAATTGCTTTCCTGTTTCTCTGTTTTGTTCCAACTATGGTTCTTAATCTTTTTAACTATTTATTGACAACTTCTATACATATAGACAATATATAATGATCATAATCCCCACTCACTGCCCTTCCCTTCCCCCTCCCAGTCCCCCTAATCTTTTTATTAACCCACGCTCATTTTGAATGAACAGAAGCAATCACATGCTCACACAGACTCTGCTGTGACCTTCCAACGGCATCCCCAACTTCCCAAAATGAGCACCGCAGAGCCAAGGTCATGGCTCAGACCCCATGGAAGCCAGCTGCCCTCCTTCAGCTCCATATGAACAAAACCAATTCAAACCTGACCCCTGTCTTTCAAGGGGATGCTTTGTGTTAGTAGGAACCCCAGAAAAGTAAGAATGGACAGTAATTAGTAATTTAATACCTATAATGGGGCAAGGAGTTTGGGCAGGGGAACTGCCAGCATTTGATTGCATAAATTAACATGTCTATTTCTTCAATAAGGCTATTTGAATACTGCTCTGCTCTATTCCATGTTGTATAAGTGAGTAGATTTTCTGAAACCTTCAGTAAAATCCTTATAAAAAGAAGGGGTAGGAGAAGAAAAACAGAGAGATTTGGTCTTCCTGAATAGACAGGAAAAGACTTCTGGAGGAAGAAGGTGTAGAGGTTGGAGCTTGTAGGTGAATCGGTTTCACAAGCAGAGTGGAGACAGCTGGCACAGAGATGGCGGGTCATGTGTTTGAAGAAAGAACAGAGTCCAGCTGCTGGCTGCTAGCGAAGTCCATACCCTACAGGATTTGTGTGGGCAAATGACAATGGTCACACTAAGTTAGTAGAGGTTTGGTTATTGCTCCTTCTACTTAACAAAATGTTTACTAGGCCCTTACTAAACAGAGAGATTTAGATGAGCTAGGAGCTTAGGATAATAGAGGAAATAAGGCTTGAGTCTACACAATGACCTTTGAAAAATAAAACATTTCCATGAGGGAGGGGGAAGAACACACAAGGTTGATTTCATTCATTCCTGTCCAGTGGTGACAACAGATTGAGAGAACCAGAGGAAGAGCAGGTGACAGTTTCTAACCTCCCCCACCCCCATGGAGCTCATTGAATAAGGGTGAACAGGAATTAATTCCATATTCTCCTTCTAAGCTATTTGGCACAAGACACCTCATGGGCCTGCGTCTTCTGGATTAGTAGGATTTAGGGCTAGGAGTGAAGGACAGAGCTTTCTTGGTCCCAGGACTGAGGTGTGAAGTAACATTTTATGTGGTAAATTATAACCCATTCCCTATTTATGGAGAATAAATTACAAAGTAACAAATATCAGAAAGTGCATATGGCCGGATCGTGCAAGGCTTGGCTACATGGTGTAAAATTCATTTATCTGAGGTGTCTTAATTTCTCCAACAATATTTCTCCCTTTTCTTTAAATAAATTTTAAAATTCTGTCTTTAGCAGCCAGCTTTGGCTGGCTAGGAGCACCAGGGATCACCCCACACACCCTTCCTACTTCTGATACTGGGAACATCATTTGCAAAGGGCTCTGGGTTCCAGGACTTTCTTCTGGCTTCTCTCTGAGGCAGAAGTAGGATGTGTGGTGTTAACATCTCATGACCTCTTCTGCTTTGGATGAGCCAAAATTATAAATGGATAATAAGGGTTAAAGAGCGATTTGTGTGTCCCACATCCCATTATGGGCCTAGACCCTGGAGTGACCCCCGAGTTATCCTGAAAGAACTGGTGGCTCGTAGCCACTGTTGCATCCTTTAAGAGGTCTGACATTGAACTTGCTTTCACTTTCCATCTCGCGCTTGCAGGTTATATGAACACAGGCGGAGTTCCGTGGTGCTCAGTTTCCCTGGACTTGAGGTGTTCCCTGGCGACCTTCTGGTGTCTGATGGTGCTGCTGATTATCTGTGCCACCCACTCCTGCTGCTGAATCCAGGTCCCGTTCCTTCTGTCTACATTCATTGCATGTTCACTGTGGGGCAGATATTGTCATCAGCAAGAGAGGTGTTCCCAAATGATTAAGACCTATTAGAACACATGTACCGACCAGTTCTTTGAACAGGCACACGGACCGTGGTAGTGAACTACATAGTCACGTGTTAGGCATTCCATTTATAGAGGTAAATAGATTTAGGTATACATAGAGGCGCGAGTCTCCCCTCAAAATGTCCTCTTGACAAGTTGTTATCCCAAATCCAGGGCCTATGACAGGTGCACCAGGGATGATGGCATTATTGATGACAGCTACCTCATCGGGCTAGTGGCAATTTATGACAAATGTGAGAAGGCACAACCCTGCCTCACTACTGGTGTGTGGGTTCACAGTGGGGACCTTCTAACCAGGTAGTACCACGTGGAGGTAGAGGTGCAGATGATAAATGATTCAGCAGCACAGGCTGGGTCTTCAACTGTGAAGGAAAATAACACTTGGGATCATCAGGGGGCTTTCTTTATGGTTCTGAGGGCAGACAGATTAAATCCCTGTAGAGCTGGGAGACTTACAGTTTATTCATATTGGTCATATTGGCTTTGTTCTTAATTGGGCCCATTTTCAATGTACACAATAAACCTAGGTGAAGCTGCATTGATTGAATCTGGGGTGGATTCCAAAGACTCTTATTCAAAGCTCCCCAGAAGACTCGAACACCCAACAAACATTCAGTAAACCACTGTGCAGTGCCCATTCTTCATCCACCTAGTTGCAAAGTGAGACCCAGAAAGCAGAAGGGACTAGTCATGGGTTCAGCTTGTGTTGTAAGAATGGAATCAAGCGTCTGGTTGCTGGTCCACAGTCCTCCCACCAGCCGGCCTCCATCACTCACTTCAGGGCAGATGTAGTCTTCTGGATATGGAACCAGAAGCCACGTGGGATAAAACACAATGAATCTACCCTCATATTCTCTGTCTTCTGTGTGATCACACACAGGAATGAGCATCTGTTATCTCGAATGAACAGATCAACAGGGCACAGAGATATGCTTGAGGATATGCTCCCAGAATGCAGAGCTACTTCTAATCCCAACATAACCTTGGCATAGGATCGTGTATGTGTCATGATGATTGACAGATGCTGTAAACCTGTTAGACCCAAAGAAGTAGTTCCCAAAGGCTGGCCTCAGACCAATAGCCTCTGCCACACCAAGTGTGAAGGCCCCTCTCATACCTTCTCACCCCAGAAGTTCTGTTCTGAGGTTGCAACCTGTTTGTAACTAGTTCTATAGGTGACTCTGATTTCCACTAGTGTCCAAGAAACCCCCGAACTAACAAACCAGGTCATGGCTGCTGGGTGAGGCCTCCAGATGATACCAGCTGCCTGGCTTAGTAGTAAGAGAAAATAACAGAAGACAAGCAACATTCTCTACCCCAGCCCTCCAGGCTCTCCTGATCAAAGTTTAGAACTGACAGCTCATGTCCCAAAGTCATAGTCTGGAGTAGTGTCTCTCCTTTATTTGCCATGATATACTTTCTTTATTGAAAGTAATTTAGGTTATGATGATTCTCTCATGATATTGTTCTTTTGTTGTTGTTTTTTTTTTTTTTGGAGTAGTGTCTCTCTTGATGAGCAGATATTGCACACTTGGTAAAACATCATATTTAAGACAAATAATGAAAAGGTTGAATATTCTATAAAGGCTCATTTAAATCTTTTCAATATTTAGGAAGATTTCCTGAGATTCTAAAAAGATCCTCAAAGTTAGAAAAACAGAACCAGAAATACCAATTACTACAGTTCAGATTAAATGTCATAATTTACCACCTGTCATTTGATGGCTAGGTGTGGTGAATCTGATTTGCCTCTATGGGAGATCCCACCTACCCCCTCTCCCTCTACAAAGATCAGAGATGTGACCAAAATGAACGAGAGGATGATGACATGGACTGACTAGATCCTGCCTGAGGTGACAGGAGAAAACATCTTCAAGCATCCTTTGCAGGGAGTACTGTCCAGATAATGACACTGTCTCACTGACATGTGTCAAAGACACTCTCTGTGAATGACAAAAAGCCAGACTAGAAGACGTCCATTTGTAGAGTGAAAATCTGAGCTCAGAGACTCTTCCCAGCACTTCTGAGCAACACAAACAGCATAAAAATCAAAAGGCCTGAATTTTATCTCTTTACTTCCTGGATATCAAAGTAATGTGTGATTAAATAATGACTTCCTTCTCAAATTAGAGCAACTGCTAAGGAGATTGGGATGGTGGCCAATGTCAGCAATGAGCTCCAGCATAAAGATGTGTAGATGTTGCCTATTTCTGGATATGATTAAAGAACATCTCAAGATGACTGGGTTACTAAAGGCTCCTAGCTGGGTTAAGCTCTAGATGCTGTCTGTGTGGGATTGGTTGCTTTATAGACGGATGATGTAAAAATGAAGGCTTGTCCTTTCAAAGGCACAGGGATAGATATGTATACACTTCTCTGTCTTAAATTCAGTGATATTTATTGCAGCTCATAGACTTCTCCTCACTGTGGAGGTAGGAGGAGAAAGTTAAACAACATTCCAGTAAAGAAACCACACCTGGAGACATCAGAACATCAGCCTTGAGTTTGCAACATCTCATGCATTCATTGGCAGAAATGTAAATATTCGCCCAGTGCTTTGTCGAGAGAAGAATTAAAGCAGGATGGATGCCTCTTGACTCATCTTCCAAGAGCAGCTTTGCTAAAGCTTTCCCAGTTACTGTAAGTCATGATACATCTTCTTTTATTTCACCCCTCAGAATCCAAGAAAACAAGATGGCCTTTCTCCAAGAGAGGAGTGGTAAGTGTTACACATCATCACGGTTTGTAATTAAGCCTCCTGGAGCTGAGACAGTCAGAAATGGCTGAAGAGCCCTTCATTCTGCTTTGTCTCCGCATAAAGGCAGATGGCACATGAAATGTAAATGATACGTCACATCCATAGTATTGGCGGCGGAATGTGCTGAACGATGCCACTTCATGCAGCCCAACAGTGCTAATTGCCAGCGGTTAATGAGTTCTGCAGAAAAGCAAGGCAATTTTTAACATAGCGATGCTTTACAATGCTAAATTTATAACTGGATGTGACTTCGAAATGCTCACTGGATGAAGTGAAGCTTGCACAGGCGTGGGCCCCGGGAGGAGGGAGGGGGAGTCAGAGCATGCAAATGGGGAACATTAACTAACTAATGAAATATTACAGAAGCGTCTCCATAAGCATGATTCTATTTCAGAGAAAGGCTGTTGGACAGGTTCATTCTTGGCTCTGTCAATTTCGGAAGAGTAATAAATCTAAGCCTAAGGTCCCTGAATCTGTGATGTAAGTCAAGGGCTGTTGGGGGGTGGGTGTCTCTGGACAAGTCAAACATTTCCTTTGGGTTTGCTGTGGGGCAGAGGAAGGAGAGTCCATCCAGACTGCACATGTGATGTCTGGAGGAACGGGCAGGGCTGGCACTGGACTCTCCTGTCAGTATTGTTGGTGATGCATGCACACCCCAGCAGCAGGACTTAGTGGGCAGTCTCTGTGCCTTGTTCTCTCTACATCAGCCCACGTGGCCTTTCCAATCTGTCACCAGCTGTTGAAGTCTATGGACACAAACCTCTTCAGACTTCTTAAGTTCAGTAGCTAAATGAGCTTCTAATCACCGTAGCTTCTCTTATTGCTCCATGACCTTGGCCTCATAAATCAACTCCCTCAGCTTGGGGTCTTTTCCACTAGAGGGGAAAGGTCATAACGGCTGTTGCACCAGGAGGGGATAAGGATGACAGTGCACAGGAACTTCCCCTAGAGCTGGACACTTGTCCACAGTTAGTCAATACTGAGCACATTAGTAGCAGTGATAGTATTCTGTGTGTGTGAGTGTGGGTGGGTGTGTGGTAGTGTGTGTGGCCTGCGGTGCATGCGCATGTATGTACAAGTGGACACCAGGAGAGAACACAGATACCCTCTTAGGTATTTGCTTGAGATGGTCTCTCCCTCAACTCAATGCAAATCCCAGGGAGTTTCGGATCTCTTCCTTCCCCCTCAACACACAAGACACACACATTCTCACACACTCACACACCAAACGGGGCTACATTTGTGCATGGCCACACTTTGAAAAATATTTTGATTTATTTACTGGAGAGAAAAAATAGGTGCGCCACAGCCTCTTGCTGCTGCAAATGTACGCCAGACACATATACTACTTTGTGTGTCTGGCTTTAGGTGGGGACTGGGGAATTGAACCCAGGCTGTCAAACAAGCACCTTTAACCATTGAGCCATCTCCCCTGCCCCCACAGCCCAATTTTTAAAAAATAGTTTTATTTGTATTTAGTTGCAAGCTGAGATAAAGAAAATAAAGAGAGAATGAGAATAAGAATGGATGTGCCAGGGCCTCCAGCCACTGCAAACAAACTCCAGACACATGTGCAGCTGTTCATCTGGCTTTACGTGGGTCCTGGGGAATTGAACCAGGGTCCTTAGGCATTGCAGGCAAGTGTCTTATCCACTGAGCCATCTCTTCAGCCCACACCCAGCTTTTAACATGGGTTCTGAGGAGTGAAACTTGGCAGTCTCTGCCTGAGAGGCCTTCTTGCTTAAGCGGCAGATACTCTTAACTGCTGAGCTATCTCCCCAGCCCAGCGGTAGTATTTTTAATTAACACTTGGAAAGTTATTTGATTGTATAGCCAGGTATGTGATTGGCTTTTACAATTCTTTCAAAAGTAAGTCTGAATGAAGCAGAATCTAAATGTTATGAGCTATAAAGCGGAAATTGCCTGTGCCATGGGAACCCCATGATCATGAGGCTGTTTGTAGGGGAGGTCACGGCCCCCTGGCCCCCTGCGGGTAGCCCAAATCTTACTGGCCAGCAGGAGAAAGGGCTCGATCGGGGAGAAGTGAGGGATACAGTTGGACAAACACACATGATCGGGAGATATGTCGGTCAAATCTCATTTTACTCCAGCACCCAAAACCCTTTTATAACCCAAGGCTGCACTGTTCAGCCTATTTCTCTCAAGCAGTAAGATTCAAACCTTTTGGCAGGAGCCAATCAGCAGAGTACAGCAGAGCAAAGTATCAACAAACAGGATCAAGGCTTATCAGCTACTACTTCTGCCTCCTGGGATTAAAGGGGTGTTGGGATTAAAGGCGTGTGCTACCACGCCCGGCTTTATTCCATATTCTAAAATTTAGCTTAATGTTACTCAGTTAGGCTGGGGCCCAACAGCTGTTACTTACTGGTCATTCACAGATCCACTTTGGTTGTTTTCCTGGCAGGAGGTCTGAGGCCGGGCTTTTTCTCTCAAGCCTTCCTCATATAAACAGAAGTTGGGCATCGGTGGGTCACTAGTAAGATCTGTGGAATCAGGAGGAAGACTATTTCCTCCAGCCTTTCTGAGGGTTTTTCCAGGGCAGGCCAATTCTCAGGGATGCTTGGGAGACAGACCATGTGCTTTCAGAAAGGAAGGACTTGTTGGGATCAGTCCATTCTCTTCCTCATTGAGAAGCCTTTTGTTCTAATGTGTGTGTGCCAAACAGATCTATGTGCTAAGTACTGGGCACCATACCTAAGGTGCTCAGATAGGTGAGGAGGGTGTGCAGAGGGGGAGGGTGTGTGAAATAGTTTGCTCCCTGGGGTAAGGGGAGAGCAGGACACAAAGAAAGAGTGCCAGAGTCCATTATGTAAAATGGTGTGTTGGGCTATCGAGATGGATCAGCGATTAAAATACTTGCCACTCAAGCCTGACAAGTGGAGTTTGGATCCCCAGGACCCATATAAAGTCAGATGGGCAATGGTGCCATGTTTATAATCCCAATTTGCCCACAGCAATGGAAGGTGGAGTCAGGAGAGACCCTGTCTCAAACAAGGTAGAAGGAAAGGGCCAGTACTCTGAGATTGTCTGTTGACCTCTGCACTCATGCCCTGCACATGCCTATACACACATGTATCATACACACACACACACACACACACACACACACACACACACACACACAGCCGTGGGGTGTTTGCATATATTCCTCATGAACACTCTCCATCACCCCTAGATTGCTTATAGTACCCAGTGCTATGTAAATTCTGTGAAAGTAGCTGTCCATTGAATATTTGGGGAAGTAACTGCACATTTTCTCAGTATAGACATAATTTCCTTCAAATATTTATGGTCTATGGTTGGTTGAATCCAAGGCATGTGGAGGCTATGGATACAGAAGGCTGACTGTAGTGAATGGCTAGATGTTTTCATCAAATATTCTGGGCAATGAAGAAAATCCCTGTTTTTACAAAGTCACAATATCCAGTCCCTTCAAATCAATATATCTACTTTCTTTCTTCATTATTTCTTCTCAAATAATTCCTTTTCATTTAAATAATATTCCTCATCAATACCCCACACTTATAATTTATAGTATATATTCCCAATCTATTTAGGATTTTCCTTTCCTTACCTTTATCTCCCCCTTTCCTTCTTCCAGACCAGCCATAACAACATCAGTATTAAAGCTAACATATAGGAAGTTACTACAGTTTCTGTTCACATGTGCTCTTACTTGTATGTGTCCTAGTTTATGGATTTCAGTTCATAAATCTCACAACAATCCAATGATACATGACATTAGTACCTTGTTCAGAGAGAAGGTATCATGAACTGGAGATCACACAGCTCATAAGCAGTAGAAGAAGGGATGTCCGTGGCAGTCTCTGGCTGTCTGGCTCTGAGTAGGTCTTTGCCTGGTATTGCACCTCATCTCTGTCTGTGGGTTCCCCATCACCAGAGCTGGCACTCCTGCCTTTCTGTCATCTTGACTCTTCTCTCTATAATAACTTCTCTATCCTCACCAATTCCAACCATCTCTTTGTCAATCATTCCAAAACGAACATATTTAGTCTTTATTGAGGAGGGTCTCCTATGTCCCAGGCTGACCTTCCATTTGCTTCGTAGCTGAGGATGATCTTGAACTTGAGATCCTCCTGCCTCTCAAATGTTGGAATTATAAGCATCCACCACTATGTCCTGTTTGTACATGCTAGGGATCTGACCCAGGGCGTCATGCGTGCTAGGTGAGCATTCTACCAGCTAAGCTACATCCCCAGCTCACATAGATAATCAAATTCCTCACTCTGGTTCCAAGTGAGCAGTGCCTACCACAGATTTCCGTTGCACTGACTCTTAGTTGCTAAATTTATGACCGCTGAATCAACCTTGGCTTCTCACTGTTCTTGACCTGTCTCCTCCCAAATGCCAGCAAATGCTTCCCATTACCTCTCCTGGCTAATGCTACTCCCGTGGAAGCAATAGGCACTAAGTGGGTCTTTGGCTCCAAGAGTTAATGTGAAAACTGGAGACCTGTCTCCTCCCTTCTCTCTGGAACCACCTGGCTTTGACCAGGAGGTTGGTCAACCAATGGAAATCACAGCAAGTGCTCTTCTGAGTGCAAAGCTGCAGGCTGCCTGCTTTCCCCTAACTTCAACGCTGTCTCTGTGGTCTTATTTTCCTTTCCAATTAGCTGCTGATTTTTTTTATTGCCACAACAGACAGTTGCTATGGTTTGAGTCATCAACAAAGGGCATATGTCCGGATTTCTGTAGGAGGTCCCCAACTAGCTCCAAGATTCCTTTGCTACTGCGGAGGCTGAAATCAACAAGTTTCCTCTTTCTGTGCCACAAATGCATCAGGAAACCCGTGACAGCTCCTCAGCACATTCAGAAACTGTCACAGGGCCTCCCAGACTCACAGGGCCCCTACCCATGACAGAAGAGGCCTCCCAGACTCACAGGGCCCCCCACCCATGACAGCAGAGGCCTCCCATGCTGATTACACAACTGGCACCAAACCATTGAGATCCATGCCAACACTGTGCACCCTAAGACAACGAAACAAGTTGAAAAATTATTTGTGCTAAGCATTCCATTGAAATGTAGCCAAGTGGACTTTAGGAAGCCTTACACATTGTTAACTGATAGCTCCTTCCTGGTTTTGTTGGTAATAGGAACCCTTTAAGTGGGCAGTTCACTATGTTGCAATAGAACACTGCATGAATTTTTTAAAGGTTCACAATATATTAAAGCTAGAAACCAAATTACAGAAGGATTTGTGCATAAAATATTTAAAATTGTCAGTAGCATCAGAAAATATTTTCAATGGGTATGTGACTAGGATGAAGAGTATCTTTAATTTTTGTTGTATTTCTCCTTTCTTGAAACTTCTGTGATTACTGTGTATTACCTTATAATCAGATTATTTTTGTGTTTTTTTTTCAAAGCAGGGTCTCACTCTATCTAGGCCATGCTGCCTTCAAACTAGAGTGATCTTCCCATCTCAGCCCCCCATGTATTGTGACTAAACACATGTGTCCTCATGCCTGGCTTTAATTCGATTTTTTAAAACAAAAATTATCAAGAAGATTATAACAGGCCTGGGAGATGGCTCAGAAGTTCAAGGGACTTGATTGCAAAACCTGCAGGCCTGAGTTTGGCCCAGGTTCAAATCCCCAGCACCCACATACAAAGTGGCACATGTATCTGGAGAGCAAGAGAATGATCCACCCCTGCTCTCTCTCCTTGCAAATAAATACATAAAATGCCAAAACAAAAAACGAAGTCAAAGGCAATGAGGCTACAGAGACTAAAAGATGATTATAACAAAAATAAGTAGGTGGTTCCATGCTACGCACATTAGTTTCTAGCATATTCTACAACTCTTTGGCAGAGAATTGCTGTGTCGGTCCAGTCTCTTTAGCACCATGGGCTCTATTTAGTCATCTGCTGAATGAAGATGGAACTAATGCACCCCAGGCACTTTCTCTTGAAGTCCTGGGGTCTATGCTTTGAAGAAGCCAAGACTATGATGAACGTAGGTCATTCCACAGAGTGGCACTCGATAGACATGGAGTCTGTCTAGTCATGCGTTTCTACATGGCCATTCTGAGACTTGGTTTTTTCCCATTAGCAAAACTAGAGATGCAGAGCACATATTCTCACGAGCCTCTGCCCTTAGCTCTGGCAGCCTGTGGTTCTAGGGTCACAATGTGGTTCCTAACTGGCCTTGGAGCTGTTCATGGCCTCGTGTGCTGGGTCTGTGGAGGTTTGCTTTGTTCTCACAGATGTCAGGGACCAACAGGAGATGCAGAGGCCAAAGAAGCCACAATTAAAATCCCATGTCTACTGGTTTTTAAGCAGAGCAGAGACAAACACAAGCATATAGCCGACCTGGAAAGCTGCCTGTCCTCTGTGAAGATCACAGACTTCATGGGCTACGAATTCTACAGCCTTAAGGTATCTTGTTCGTTGTTCATGAGATACAATAATGTTCCTCTTTCTTTTATATCTTTCTTCTTATATTTTGTCATTAAGTTGAAAGATATTTGCCTAGTCCAGAGTGATATCCAAGTACAGGGGAAGCATCCAGGCCTAGGTAGGACACTGAGGCCTGGGGACAGTTCCTTTATCTGCATACAGTGCTGGACACAAGAGCACCTTGTAGGCTGGGAAGCCCTATGGAAATGTTAGTACAGTCATGCACTACACCGTGACATTTGGGTTAATTGCAGACTACATCTACGGTGGCCTAGTGACATCATAGTTCAGTTTCTCTAAATGCACAAGTACAGTATCAGGTAATAGCGCAATTCCTAGGATTTATCCACATCATTAGTCAACAAATGCCTGTAGTCACTGCTACTCTTCACCTCTCTGGACCTGAGCTCTTAATTTGAAAAGAATGTTGTTTGGGTTTAAGACCATTTGTCTTTGAGTTCTAAAACACTCAGGATTCTTGAGTAATTTTTATCAAGCTTCTACCAGTGACCTGTATTCACACCTCCTACATCTAAGTTTGAGTTTTTGAAACTCAGAACAAAGTAGAAGAGACTAATGAGATCTTCAAGCACGTCAAGCAACAGCAACATGAATTTCTTTTCATGTTAAACTCACGTGCTTTCCATGAAGGGAAGGAACTGTCACCTCCCAGCTGTGGTTTGAGTCACAGGAGGAGCCGCTGTTGGGGAGCCCCAGGAGCCATACTGCTACCCAAAGCAGATAGCAGACAGGTCAGTCCTCTGAGGTTGACCTGTGGTGTTCTCTCTCTCCTCCCTGTGTACAGGAGAAGAGCTGGAGTGAAATCATGGAAACACATCAGAAACTTCCCACTGATCAGTTCGACTTGAGAAAGCAGCAAGAGGCCATGTGGGAACTTTTCACGAGTGAATGCACTTATTTCTTGGACCATTTATTAGTTCTTAAAATGGTAATGCTGTGTTGAATCTTATGGTTCATGGGAAATGTTAATTTGGTTCTTTGAGAACTTTTTCTCTTCCATGCTTAAAAAAAAAACAAACCTTAGAGAATGTGCCTACTTATCTTTTTCAAGATATGGTCTCGCTCTAGTCCAGGCTGACCTGGAATTCACTCTGTAGTCTCAGGGTGGCCTTGAACTCACAGAGATCCTCCTACCTCTGCCTCCCGAGTGCTGGAGTGCACCACCACGCCCGGCTTTGTGCCTACTTATCTTAAAGAAAATATCATTATTTTGGTTTGATACTAGTCATGTCATTTTTTTTTTTGAGACAGGGTTTTACTATGTAAGCCAAGCTGGCCTTGAACTCCTGAGTGCTAGGATGGGAAGTCTGTACTAGAATCTTCATTCTTTTCTTGATCATAGCCCGTGGGGATTGGCCAGTTCTGCCACGGCCAGCAAACTGCTCAGCTTCTATCTCATTCTTGCCTGTTTAGACACTCCTGGCTCCAGGAGCTCATAACAACCATCAGGGCAGCCATCATCTTCCCCTCCCAAGTTCTCTGCTGTCATGAACAGCGCTATTGATCAGCTGCAGGAACACAGGGCCAAACCTCTGAGGCTGTAGCTACATGTAGTAGGGTGTAGTCAGGCTGTGTGGAGAACTCCCAATGTCCTCTATGGCAATGGAGAAGTGCTTCCTTAGAGAACCACAGAGCAAAGGAAGGTTCTCAGAGCCACAGAAGCTTCTAGGCCAGGTGGCGTTCTAGGTTGCCTCTTCACACTTGCCTTTGAATCCTGCATCCTTCTAGGTTACGAAAGCAATACTTGGAGAGACCTGAATTCCAGCCCTGGATCTGTCTCTGACTCCCAAGTGGGCTAAGGAATGTCTAGGCTTCTGCATTCTCACCAGGTATTGGCAAACACTTTCAGTAAAGGTCCACATCTTAAGTCGCTTTTGTGTTGCTATAACAAAATAACACAGGATGGAAATTTGTAAAGAAATTTATTTGGTTCATGGCCTTAGAGGCTGGGAAGTCCAAGATAGAGGGGCCACACATGGGTAAGGATCTTCTGCATCAAAGCATTGCACCTGGCATTTTATGGAGAGAAGTCAGACAAGAGGACATGAGGGCCAAAGTGGCTGTTCTAAAGCTCACATTTGTGATAATGAGCCTTCTCCTACACTAACATCAGTCTAGGCCTGAGGGCCAACCTTCCTGACCTGATCACCTCTCCAGGGCCCATCTCCAGCATGACTACCTTGATGGTTAAGTTTCCAGCTCATGAATTTGGGCACCACATTCAAACCATAGCAATCCAGATAATAACATGGTGCTTGCTGCAAATATTCCACCTCAACAGTGCAAAAGAAGCTTGAGATGATAATATGTGAAGGAAGGTGCAGGACAGTGTGACAATAAGACACGACTTATAAAAACAGGTGCCAGCTCAGAGTTACTGCCTGCAGGCTGTAGTCTGACAGTTCCTGCAGTAAGCGCTAAAGAGAATGACTACCATCACTGCCCATATTATTACATCATTGTGAGGATCAAATTAGTTTTCTTTGAACTCTAGTAAGTGTGAAAGAAGAGTCTGTTATTTTCTATAAGTAAGATTTATTGTCATTTACCACATGAAGTATCTTATTTAGCAAAATTTATGCCACAAAGCCATTCCTTGAGAAAATTAAAAGATGCTTGCTAAGATGCATATATAAACAAAGAACAGAAAACTAGCTTGGATGTTATAAAATTTTATTGGTCCATGTTGTAGTTAGCCACACGTGATTGGGATGAATCTCCAAACCAGGCACAGTTTGGGGAGGAAAATATTTATTAAAGTAATAGATCCAGGGGAAGTTTCCGAGTGGTGAAAGGCTGGCCCCCTTTCACAGATCCAAGCAGAGAGAGAGAGAGAGAGAGAGAGAGAGAGAGAGAGAGAGAGAGAGAGAGAGAGAGAGAGACCCATCCAGCATCTCCAAAGTAAGCACACTCCAACTCTCAGAAAGGAGGAACTCCAGACAAGCTTAGACTGCTCTTTGCATATGTATAGCTGGAATTCCAGATCCACCCCAAATATACCTTAGAGCTGGACCGTAGGATCCAGCCACGGTGAGACACCCTCCAGCCAGGCAGCTGGAGAAAAACTTTCCTAACTCTTGAATCTATGGGGGACATTCCTTCAAACTACCACAGTCCCTATAACTTTTAAGTCCATAGATGTGAGGTTTGATCAAGGGTGTCCAAGCCAAAGACAGAATGTATTTCCATCCATATCCCCCCTGTCTTTCACAGCTTTACTTCTTCTTGTGTCTGGCTTCTCTTATAATCACTAAATGCTGGAGTGGGGGAGGGGAACCAGCATTCACAGCAAGAACTTTGTCATTAGCACCATGCCTGTAATTCTGTCACTTAAGAGGTTGAGGCAGGAGAATGGTGAATTCGAGGCCAGCCTGGGTTACATGGCAAATTCGAGGCCTATCTAGAAAACATGACAAGACTGTCCCCAAAATGTCTTGAGATCCATTCTAATTGACTCACATGTCATCTACTCTAGTTAGATAAAAAAGGAGTGCTAACTGGTTTGTTAAGTCCGTCCCTCAGGAACAAGGTCAGCCCTGGGAGCAGATAACAAGGTGAAAAGCAGGGTGTTGTTAGGGAAAGGTGTTCTGAGGCTGGGTGGTTTCCAGGCAGTGACCATAGGAGAGCTTCGGTGAGCTGTAGGGACCACAGAGAGCTAGACCCTGACCTAGGTTGCTTCCTTTATCCTAAGAAATAGCAAGAACTTTCTATCCCAATGTAAGCTGCCCAAGACTTTCAAATTAATGTTGCTATGTGTTGTTCCAAGCCAGCCTGGGCTATAGTGGGAGACTGTGTTTCAAAACAAAAACAACAAAAGCCAAACTACTTATTTATTTTCAAATGGCCATGTATTTCAAATTTATTTTCAAATTCCTCAGTGTATTTCAGTACATATATTCTTCCCTTTGCACCATTTTATGAGTTTCCCAAAGTTGTATGTAAATTCAAATAGTAAAATAAGATACTGGAATCCAGCCATGGTGGTGCATGCCCCTAATCCTAGCCCTAATAAATAAAATATTAAAAAATAAAAATAAACCTAAGAAATTAAAAAAAAATTAATAAGGGCTGGAGAGATGGCTCAGCGGTTAAGGCACTTGCCTCCAGTGCCTAAGGCCCCGGGTTTGATTCCCCAGGACTCACATATGCCAGACCCACAAGGTGGTGGCCCTGGTGTTCTCTCTCTCTCTCTCTCTCTCTCTCTCTCTCTCTCTCTCTCTCTCTCTCTCTTTCTCTGCTTGAAAAACAAATAAATAAAATATTAAAAAATAAAAATAAACCTAAGAAAATTTTTTTTAAATCCTAGCCCTTGGGAAGCTGAGGTAGGAAGATTGCTAGGAGTTCAAAGCCAGCCTGAGGTTATAGAGTAAGTTCCAGGTCAGCCTGGGCTATAGTGAGACCCTATCCTCAGAATAATTAATTAATTAAAAATTAAAAAGAATATGCTAGAGAACCCAGTATCTTTTAAAAATGGCAAAATTTTCTATAAAAAAATGTATCCGATAAGTTGAGCTACAATAATAAGGTCTGGATTTTTTGTTGTTCATTTGTGTTCTTGTTTTAAATGCTTGGATACTGACCGTGACCATGGATCCTCTCTGGCCTTGGGAATCTGTCTCTAAATCGGTGGTGTTCAGCAGGCGGCCGCTAGAGAAGCTGTATCATCACTGTCACTGGGGAACTTGGAGGATATTCAGCCCCAGCGCTGGCCCACTCCCACTCACTCAGAAACTCTGGTGGCTGAACAAACCTTGGTTTATCCAGCCTCCAGGTGATACCAAAGTCCGCACTCATGAAATAATGCAGGATGCGAGCTGGAGAAATCCCTCTGAAGCCCACCCTTTTCACACCGAAAGTCTTGGTCCCTTGTCCCTTTGAACATTTGCCTTCTTCCCTAAACAGAGAGTCCCTGGCAGTTCTGTCCACTCTCCACAAGCCTCCCCAGGAGGCTGCATTCACTGGATAGCTCCTCTCACTAGGCCAAGTCGTCCTAATGAAGGCTCTCGAATGCTCTCACTAGTACTCAACACCTTTATTGGAAACAAAGCATTTCCAAGTTATCACTTATGAACTCACTCTCTCATTTATAATTCCCTAGAAATCAAGGTGTTTGGGTTTCTCTGGAGGAAGGAGTAAATGAGAACACAGCATGTGTGTTGCTCTGTTCTGCTGTTGGCAGAAGGGAACCTTTGGGATTTCTCTGGCACTGTGAGGCGCAGATGGGAGATTTGGGTAGAATGTGTTCTACAGGAATGCTGTTGGATGCATAGAATCAACAACAGCTTCACACCGAAGAGAACATTTCCAGTACTTACTATGAAACTTAAATGTCACGATTTGTGTTGCGTGAAGTTCTTATGCCTTGGGAATACTGATTGCTACATTGTTTTGTAAAATGATACCCGGGAGGTTTATGTTTAATGTTCTTGCAAAGAGCATGCTTCAAAATTGAAAGCCATTTGCCCACTAAATAATGTAACTCATTATGGACAATAAATATTAAAAAAAAAATTGAAAGCCAAAAAATAACATGCATTTCTTTTTCGAAGATCTTTATGAATACACTAAGATACCTGCAAATCCACGCGTATCTTCTGGATGTGGATTTGTGGAGGCTTTTCTCAAACCTGGAGGAGTTAACTCAGGTGAGTCAATGTAGAAGAATGGTCGCAGCCACGTGTTCAAGGTCATCAGAAGATCTCCAAGGTTCATGCTTTGTGCAGACCTGTGACTCGCTAGTCCATATTCCTTCTTCATATAATCTGATGGTCAGTTCCAGATTAAAAGAGGGATGTGTTAACATCCATTGTTATCTTTCCAGTGGGTTGGAGTTATGAGCTACCCTTCACTAAAGTTGATTTGCCTAGTATAATAGCTCAGGCCTGTGACCCCAGCACGCAGGAAGCTGTGGAAGTGCAAATTGAGGCTAATACAGAGCAAGTACCACGGAAGCATAGGTTTCATAATGAGACTTGGTCTTGAGGAGAGAAGAGAGAGAGAAAGAGAATGAGAGAACCCTCAAACCTTTATCATTTTCATAACATTTAGTTGCTGGAACTAAATTTTCTTACGTGTCACAAATGAATGATATCTTTCCTCTCAAAAGGAAGGAAGCAGAGATGCCAGTAACATGGGTTCATCTGAGCTGCACATGGAGTTGGTGGTAGAATATATGCCGAGCATGCATAGGCCCTGGGCTTGATCTCCAGCACTGCAGAAGGAAAGGAAGGAAGGAAAGAAGGCAGGGAGGGAGGGAAGGAGGAGGGAGAAGAAAGATGGAAGGAAGAAATGAAGGAAAGAAGGAAGGAAAACTTCAAGAAAATGCATAATGGAGACTGGAGGGAAATAATTATTGTGTTTTACCAGGAGATAAATGTGAACTAGAAAATACATCCGAACAGTTTTACAGCTTCTCACATTGCTGTCACTCCTTAGCCCCAGTGAGTGTCTGCTTCTTTTCTCTCTCTCTCTGGCCCTAGACAAGCCTTGGCTTTGTGAACAGCCTTTTTGGCATTATCAAAGATTGGGTAAATGCTTCGGAGACTTCGCCATCGATGGATTTCATTCCCGTGCTCACACAGGTAAAATCTTCCCGGGACCTCTCAGCTTCATGCAATGAAATTCACCCACTTCCTAGAACAGTTGTTTATTGTCACCAATTCGTTGTCGCTCCTGGGAGACTTCTACTATGGCCTCCCACAAAGGGCACATCCCTTTCTCTGTCACGATTATTTTCAAGAATAACCGGAAAGATCTGTTTTCCCATTGTCACTCTCCTGTGGGTTTTATTAATGCAAAAATCTGCGTGTATGGAAAAGTCATTTCTAAGTCTGTTTTTTTCCAGTGATTTCAATTAAAAGCAATAGTCATGGCAACAGTCTAGTCTAATTACATGGTTCACTTGTTCCTCTAACAAAAGTGCCAGTCTCTTAAAAAGGAGCAAACAAACTTTCAAATCCATTACCACCCTTGACAGCATTTATGCATGTGAAATGAGGAGAAAAGAGAAAAGTGTCTAACCCTAATTTGATAAATGCAATTTATTTCTTGCATAGACTTTAGGGTCATCTCCCCTATATTTTTACTTTGACCTTTTTAATCTAATCTCTATCTAGTCTCATTAGAAAACTTTGAATTTTTATACTCCACTGAAGCAAACAAATTGGGGTGTACTGAGTACTTACTATGTGTGAGGCTGATGCGGTGCAAAATTAGATATACCCCTTCCCTTCAGTAATCCTCAGCCTTGTGTGAAGAAATGAATCTAGTAATGAGACAAATGGTTATATAATCTAAGCAAGTAAAAAGCTGCAGAGGAAAAGGAGCACAATACCATGAGCTTCCAGAAAAGAAACTTCTTGTGTGGGTGGAAAGTGGTCCTTACTGGTGGGATATCTATCCTGGAGCTTTGATGCTGAGGTGAGATGCAAGAGGGAAGAGGCATTTTAACAAGAGCAGTAGATTAGATATAAAGCTGGAAGCCTTCCAGTAAACTTTGAAAACAGATTAAAACTGCAAAAGAAGATTTAAAGTCGCAATGCCTTTAGAGTCAAAATGTTTTTTAAGAGATTAAGACCCTACCTCAAAAAACCAAAAAAAATTAAATAAAAAGCTTTTCAAATTTAAATTCAAGTGCATAGTTTCTGAAAATAGCAGCTGCTCATCAAAGCTTATAGTCTTCTAAAGAATAAGATATTAGGAGCTGGAGAGATGGCTTAGTGGTTAAGACATTTGCCTGCAAAGCATAGTGACTGGAGTTTGATTCCTAGGACCCAGGTAAAGCCAGGTGCACATGTGTCTGGAGTCTGCAGTGGGTAGAGGCCCTGACGCACCCATTCTCTCTCTCTCTCTCTCTCTCTCTCTCTCTCTCTCTCTCTCTCTCTCTCTCTCTCTTATAAATGAATAACATTTTTTAAAAAAGAAAAAAGAATAAGATATTAGTAGACACTTTACTAAAGGTCTATATATAACCTGTATACAAGTGCTCTACAGTAAGCAACAACTATGCAAAGATGGTTTATATAAACTTTTACTAACTTTAAAAGGTTCCATGGACATCAGACTCAGCTGTGCCACAGAGAAGTGATCCCCAAATCTCAGGAGTTGTGTTCTGTCTCACTGCTGTGTTCACATCGTCACTGCCCCAGCTCTGAGATCCATGTGGATGGAGCAGTGTGGGCATCTCATAATCACTCACTATGCAAAGACAGGAGAGGATGTGTCCACGCACCACTGTCCCTTCAAGTTTCTGGCTGAAGCCTCAAAATATTCCACCGACCAGAGAAGATCACGTGGGCAAACGGAGGGGGATCGGGTACAAAAAAATCCTAGCTCCAAAGGGAAACACTGAACAGTAAACAATCTAGTTTGGTGTCTGGAAAAGTGAGGGGCATTATTATCACATGTGAGCCATCTAAGGAAGTCATGGAGAAGGAAACAGGCTTGGAAGGTTAGAGAAGTTGGCCAAGGTCAAATAGCCAATGAGTGATGGAGCTGGAGTTCTCAGCCTGACCACTGATGACTCAGTCTGAGCCACTTAGGAGTTGTTTCCTACTTAGGTTTCTCAGGCCTGTCAGTGACCCAAAGGAAGACCTTCTCTTACCTCCATGTCACCAACAAACCTTCCAAAATAACCTCATTTGGTCTTCCTTCACATATACTTGCTGGAGCAAAAGCTATGATGTTGCTCTCCATGGCATTACATCCTCTGGGGTCTCTGGCAAAACAATTGCCTAGGTTTTCTTCACCTTTATTATGGTCACTTCCATTTCGGACTTTTTGTTTTTGTTTTTGTTTTTGTTTTGGCTGGCTGCTTGTTCTAGTCAGTGCAGGTCCAGTACGCCCAGGAAGGGGTCTTTCTTCTCTAATCCCATCATTGTCATACTATTGGAAACTCCTTAATGGAACTCGACTTCTTAATTAATCAATAAATCTACCTATAAGCTTGTAGGCCATACAGATAGATGATAGATAGATAATAGATAGATAGATAGATAGATAGATAGATAGATAGATAGATAGATGATAGATAGATAGATAGATAGATAGATAGATAGATAGATATCTCAAAGTCCATACCCAGCAATACACCTCCCCCAGCAGGGATCCACTTCCCCAAAGCCTCACAAATTTCCACTAGCTTGGAACCAAATATTCAAAACACATGAGCCAACTGGGGACATTTCATTCAAATAATCACACTATTCCATATAGTACATTTTGGATTCGTTCTAAATGTCTGCATGCTTTTGAAGCTAGGAGAATTTAAAAAACACACACACACATATTTGAAGGCTATCCAATGCAAGTTATTAAACACTGTTACTGTAATCACGTACTACTAACATAAGCTTAACATCAGCCAACATGGACACAGAAATCGAAGGCAATACCTGTTCTTAGGCACCATGTAGGGTGTGTGCGCCTCAGCAGAACATAAACAGAAGTGGAAGGTGGAAGTAAATCAAGACATCCTACATAAGATTATTTTATAAAAGACTGCATTATTCTAAATGATCCAATCTCATCTAAATAGAGATTTAAGGATATGGGAGAAGACCATCAAAGCACTACCTTTATTATAGAAATACCAGATTATTGGACAGAATGTTTGTTCTAGAGGTGACGTGCCCATATCCACAGCCCCTGTGGTCATGACGTCTCCTCGGTTTTTGCCCAGTGTAGTTCATGACAGAGGTGGAGAGCAGAAGAAAGTCTCTGGGCACTCAGTGATCTTTCTTCCCTCTGTCCCTTCTCCTTCTCATGCAGTACTTCCAAGGGAGCCTCTGTCACAGCCACCAGACCTACTGTCTGAACTACTCTGCTGCCCTGTTTTATCTGGAGAGCCTGAAGCAAAGAGAAGACTTCAACGTTTATTTAAAAGTACATTTTACTGTCTTTTATATCTTCCCAACATGCTGAGTGTAGGAGACTGAAATCAAGTTAAGACACATAAGTGATTTACAATATATTTTACCTCTAATTCTGCCTTCCTCATACATAAGACCTCCACGTATCATAATTTTAAATGGTGTACATATGGAAGCAGATCACCGGGATGAGAAAATTTTGGCTGGGATTTTAAGGTGTTCTGTGATGGAAGTTGGTCTATTGTAAGAAGAAAACTAGAGAAGAATCTAAGCTTTGTTGGTGACTTTTGTCAGGTTTGGTCCTGGGGGGTTTGGTCTCAGCAAGGTCCTGCTGCACAAAGCAGGAGCCCAGTTCCCCTGCATTCTTTGGAATGAGCATGCTCCAGGAGCTGCACGACACCAAGCGTTAGAACAAGGACTTTCTGCTGGGAGCCTGAAGTGTTTGCTAATAAGAAAATGAGGAGCTCATTTTCCTTGACTTCTCCAGCTCCTTTGACCCTATACTTGACATTTCTTTAGTCTGAATTGTATCATTTCTACATTAATGCCAGAGTCCTTTCATGTGACCCTGAGAAAATGGTCCAACTCTGAGAAAATGGTTTCCCAGAAAACCAGTTCTTGCCTACAGCTGCAAGAAGCCTTGGCCAGAGCATCTCCCCAGAGGCTTGGGAGGAGAAGCTGCCTGCGTGGCACTCGGTGACTCAGCTGTGCATATGTGGGTCTCTACCATGGCCTCCACATGCCAGCAAGCCTGGGTGCGTAGGGGTGAGAAAAGAGAAGTGATTTGAGGGAAGAAACTTGACCCTCATTTTGTAGCTTTGGCCTTCTAATTTTTTTCTTTGCTACTCAAACTGAAAACTGGAAGCTCATTATATTTCCAAATTTTTGGGACAATCATGCCACAAACATTGTTCCAGAAAGCTCAGAGATCCAGATGTGTCCAACCTGTGGCCTGCAGGGATCCACGTGTCTCAGCATAGCTATGAATGTAGCCCGACATATTTGTGGGTGATGATGTCATATTGCAAAGTCAAAAAGTTGGACACGCCTGATCTTTCTCCCTTTCAAGCTAGGGAAAGAGTAATATAATAAGATGCAGGTACCATCCTCAAATAACTATGGGAAGTCCCACCTGAATTGTGAAATAGAAAAGTAATTTATGCTAATATATGAAACGCATGTGAAATCCAAGAACATCTAGAGGAGAGGGTAACAAGTGATGCTTTTATACAGGACCATGTTTTACCAGACATTTTGTAAACATCCCCTGGTTTGAAGCACAAACCTGTGAAGTTGGTTACATGACTCAGAGAGGTGACATGATATTTGTAATGTCACACTGCCAACAATGGCAAGTAAAGAACCATATTGAGGTCGTTAGACAAAGATAGATGTTTAACCTTATTTGAACATTTCACAATGTATAAACACATTGAAAAATCACATGGTACCCTGTAATGATGCCAGGTATATATATTTTTATGTATGTGTTGTGTGTGTGTGTTGGTGAGGGGCATACAAATGCCATGGCATGCTTTTGGAAAGTCAAAGGACAACCTCTGGTGTCAGTCTTGGCCTTGGTCTGAGACAGGGTCTCTGTAGCTCGCTGGCAAGCTTCCAGGGGTTCTCCTGTCTCCACCCTCCCTCATCTCATCATGGGTTCCTTGAGATTTCAGATGGGTGCTACTTCATCTGACTTTGTATGAGTGCTTGTGATCTGGACTCGGTTCCTCACACTTGCCCACAAGCACTTCATCCACAGGCCACCTCCCCAGCACCCAACCGGAGGTAGTTTTTTTTTTTTTTTTTTTTTTTTTTTTTTGGTTTTTTGAGGTAGGGTCTCGCTCTAGTCCAGGCTGACCTGGAATTCACTATGTAGTCTCAGGGTGGCCTTGAACTCACAGCGATCCTCCTACCTCTGCCTCCGAGTGCTGGGATTAAAGGCGTGCGCCACCATGCCCCGCCTGAGGTGGTTTTTATGTATCAACTGAAAAAAAAAGCTAATTCTTATTTAAATGTTTAAAAACCTAGTGCACTTGAAGCAGCACTGTTTCCACCTCCCCATGACTGCTTTTCAGCGCCAGGGAACTTGCTTTCATGAGGCAAAGGTGAGGGCCGGGGAAAGCTTTGGAGGAATTGAAAGGAACTGCCTTCTGGCCCACAGCATGGAGCACAGGCGTCATCTGCACACATACTAGATGCGCAGGTTTTGAGCCGAACTGTGGATCAGGCGCTTTGCTGTGCCCCAGACATCTGCAGTGCTTTGTCTCTGCAGTAGCTCTTTGGAATTTGATGGCAACCCCATTTTTCAGAATCTTAGACAAATTTAGGCAACTCCAGCCTGACCAAAACTGATGTTCATTCTCCTAATAAGTTCTACTATAAATACTTTCTTAGAGGATTTAAATCTGTGTCATATTGTCACTATCTGAAGTTAGACCGTGAACATGCTGGCATGAACTTGTCCTCCCAGTGTGCATGGGAGCTTGGGCTTTGTGAATGTGCATATATTAACCTGAGGCACATTGTTAGGAGAAGGTCCTCCTGCTATTTTAGAATTCATTAGAAAAATGCAGAGGAAGAGGTTGGGAACTTTGTGCACCTTTGTATCACTCGATGAACCCTGGCTTCGGGCTCTAGGGTACTAAGACTCCATGTTTGAGGTGTTCCAGGCATGGTTTATGCACTTTGCATGGTTTATCTCATTAACATCCCTCACCAACCTCATGAGGTCATTACACTTATCTATATTTGGCAGATAAGACTGAAAGAGGTCTTGCGATTTTCCCTCGGTTCTAGAGATGTTGGCTCCCAGCCCAATGCTGTGTCCCACTAAGACAGGTTCATTAGAGGATTTTTTCAAATTTGTGTCACTTGGTCCCTTCACCATTTCCTTAAACACATTGGATTTTGTTATAAAATAGAAATCCCTATATTGATTGGGGCCCTGTCAATGTAAAGGCCCTTTGTGGTCATTCTCTCTGGATAGAGCTGTTCTTTGATTTCCCTAATAGACCTTAAAAATGAAGCCAATAGAGAGATAAAAGAAAACCTTTACAGCTTTGTTTTACAACCAATTTTGAAATCAGTTCTGAGGCTTTCCCAAAGTCTAAAAGCTTCTGATATCCCTGCCTGAATCTTTGTCAAAATTACTTAACTATTGGTGCCTGATGTCTGATGAGACTGGTGTTCTCCCATCCACCCTGCCTGCCAGTGAGTGCTGGAAGTCAGAGCTGTGACCCTTGGCTGTGGATATTGAGGGGATCATCTGCAGAAGTTCTAGTGTTAACCCACAGCACTGCTTTCTTCCCATTTGTGCATCTCTGAAGTGCCTCCTTCCCCAAAGCTCTCCCCGTTGGACATGGCCATGTCTACATCCTTTGCCTCTTTCTTGTTGGCTCGTTATGGTATCATGGAGACCAGCTAAGCCTCTTCAGACTTCTGTTTTCCTTTTCCTTTTTGATGATCTTCTTCCCCCTCCCCTTCTCTTACCCCTTCCCCTCCCCCTCCCTCCCCCTCCCCTCCCTTCCCTCTAGTCCCGGTTGGTCCTCCACTCTTCCGACTGTACATCAACACCACAAACCACATGGAGGCCAAGGGGGAGACGTCAATGACCAAACAACACTCTCAAATGAGAGTAGACTGTGCTGGAACACACACTTTAACACATCTCATCCCTACCATGAGTGCAGCATGCATTTTGGGAGGAATTGTACCCTCAGTCCTGTTCATCTAAGTCTTGATTAAATTTTCCCCTTTAGGAAGACTGAATGTGGTGATGTCAGAGTTGGTGCTGATGTCAGCTCTCTTTGTCACCATTTCACAAAGGCAAAACATCTGAAAAAGGATTCTTTTCTTTAACTCGAAAGCAACAGTTTTAGCTAGTAATATTCACTAATGCTGCTTGATGATGCCTAAGAACCTGAATTTGGCATTTAATATGGAATTTTAAAAACCCTGAATTTTGCATTTAGTATGGAATTTTAAAATTCAAAAGTAGTCAGGCATGGCCACTTATGCCTATAATTACAACACTCAACAGCCCAAGGCAAGAGATCACTGTACGTTTGAGGTCAGCCTGGGCTACATAGCAAGACTCTGTCTCAAACAAAAACAGTCAAATTCTCAGCAAGATGCATTCTATTAAATCCCGAACTCAAGAACTGGCCTGGGTATGGTGTAGCACTATTCCCAGCACTTGGGAGGCAGAGCTGGGAAAGTTATTGCAGGTTGAAGGCCAGCCTGGTCTACATAGTGAGCTGGAGTCCAGCCTGGACTACAGCATGAGCCCCCACCTTAAACGAGAAAAACAAACCAACAAAAATACCAAACATCTTTCTGTCCAGGCATCTCGGTGCCTCGGCTTGCCAGGTGGCATTCTGATGTGTTGGCTTTTGCCTCTCTCAGTGGTGTGAGCAACATGAACAGTGTAGACGGCTTCACCTGCCTGAGCTTCTGGTAGCACCTCTGCACAGGCTGACAAGGTATCCCCTGCTGCTGAAGACTATCTGGAAAAGGACTACAGATGCCACCGAAAAGACCTTGCTGGACTCCATCAGGGAGAGGGTGGAAAAGTCAATACGTAAGTCCCTGAGATGTGTCAGCACCATAAAAACTGGGCAGCACTATGGTTTCTGGGCTTCCATCCTAAAAGGAACTCCTTTGGCTTGAGGGCTTGAGCCTGAGAAACGGGATCATCATGAATCAAGCACAGCAAGCAATGTTGCAACATGTTATTTAGAAGTGTCAGACAATTAATACACAGCTTCAAAAAGGAATTGAGCTCTTGCCAAAAAGAACTAATGGGCAATATCGTAAAGGAAATGCATACTTTATGGTTGGGACATAAAGATATGCTTGTTCTTCTTGGTCCAAATTTTTCTTCCTTTAAGGCTTTGGAAGGTGTGGAATATACAAAAGAAGAAAAACTAAGGAAGTTTTATTGCTCTGGCTTTCTCTGCAAGAATCTGGCTTTCAGTGAATGCATTTCTGAGACATTTAGACAGCAAACTATATGGGAAATGAACGTAAATTATGGTTTGTCTCTAGGATCCATCAGTATGTCTAAATAATACTGTACACCTTTTTAAAAACTCTATGCTGCAATGTTACATGCATTTCAAAATAGACTTGATGTATCTTGTCTTCCAGGGGATCTTGAAGGAAAAGTGAAGTGGCTTGACAATTTCCAAAAATGTAGACATCTTCAGGAGATTATAGTGTGGCCTCCACTTTGGGATAGAGACAAAAGGTTTTTCATTCCGGAGGTACACAAATGATCAGTCAGGACTCGGGTCCTTTTCCCTAAGTCTGGCATTTGGGTGGAAACACTTCCTATAGGTAAAATCCACACCTATTCACTTGAAGAATAAGTCTAGTTGAATGAGCCAAAGGTAAAGCTTTCATTCATTATTGCATGATATGTGGATGATATCACCGTGCCCTTTTGGGGAGGTTCTTCTGAGGGGAGGAGCTTTCCAACATTGCCCCATTCCCATGTCCATCCACTGAACGCCTTGAACATGCTCTAACAATCTCTCTTATTTTCTCCCTTGTTTCGCCAGGGGTTGAAACACATTTTTAAAGAACACATGACAGAAAACATCTTGTCACCAACCAACAGGCACCTTCTCCATGAAGGAAGATTAACTCTTGCAGGTAAATAACTGATTTAACATCTTTGCTACTCTATAACTCTGTTAATTGCTGATAGTTGGAGTAAAAGAGGAATTGTTTTTTCCTTTGTCCAAGATGAGGGAGGCTATGAGTCAGAGAGTGTCCAGCTTGAACAAAGACTTCTCAATGGAGCTAGCTATGTGCCCTGCATTTTTTCCTCAGAAAATGTTACCATGTTACCTGTTTCCTGGAATCACTGCTAAAACGAAATGGCATACAAGAAGAATTGATCCCTCAGTTGATGTCAGGAATGATCACCATCATCATTTTGTTCCCCCGGTGTTGTAGGCAATTAAGCTACCAAATGTTTCATATGGGCTCAGCATATACCCCACATTGGGCTGCGTAGGTACCACTGAGAGATATAAAATGACTTATGCCATCCTGTTCCTTGAGATGGGAGGTCTGGTCCTAATTGCCAAACCAACAGTATAAGGCCAGAAGACTTTTTGTTTTGTTTTGTTTTTTGAGGTAGGGGTTCTCTCCAGCCCGGGGTTAACCTGGAATTCACTATGTAGCCTCAGGGTGACCTCCAACTCACAGGAATCCTCCTACCTCTGCCTCCCAAGTACTGGGATGAAAGCCAGGTGCCACCACGCCCAGCCCAGAGACTCCTTAGTCTCCAGTGCCCAGCAAAATCTTCCTGTGATGCATGGGCTGGGGACGAGCTTTGAGGAGCAGAAAGCATGCGGTTGGTGGAGGACTGGGCAGAGGAGGCCGGGAGGCAGAAGCCACCTGAGAGGGGGAGCCCCACAACTGACTGCCTAGTGCACCCACACCTCAGCCTTTTCTGGGGTCTAACCTTGCTCCAGCCCTGGGCTCCTGCATGCTTCAGCAGCCCTCTGTCCTGAGGAGTGAGCTCGCTGGCAGATGCGCACACTTAAAGAATGATGAGCACAAAGTCTGGACCCCCGAACTAGTGTAATGGGGAGAGAGGGCTGCCTGACAGGAGTAAGATTCACCATGGACAGGCTTTACATCTATTTACATCTATTCACACACAAAACCTCAATTGAGCAAACCTAGGTAGCAGACAGTTCATATTTATGGTAGGAATAATTCCTTGCTCAATTCCAGTGTTGAAGCTCTGTTGTATTTTGGGTACAGCACTGGATGACAAGTTAGGATATAATTCCTACCTGATAACTGACAAGCAGAAAAGATAGATGCATCCAATATTTTGTAGCACAGGGTCTCTCTGTGTTGTCTCCTTCTGAGCTTTTATACAAGGAAGATATATTTAACCCTACATGCAGGTGAAGAATCTGAGCCTCAGGGAGGCTTCATGTCATCCTCAAGGTCACCTGGCAAGTAGACAGGAGAGTCCTGGCCCAAGCCAGGCCACCTTGGTCTGGTAGCCTTCCAGAATCATAGCATTTGCCTTGGAAGCCAGAGGGACCCTGTCAGGAAACTGCAGGCAATGAGAAATCACCAAGTTCCTTCCTTGGTTAAAGATTAAAAATCAGGAGACTTGGAGCTAATTAAAGTCTTTGGGGAAAGTTTAAATTCCCTTAATCTTGTCTTTACAAAGTAGTGATGATGATGAATACAGTAATGGTAATGAAACCAGAGACTTACATTGCAATTTCAAATTTCAGTAAAAATATAATATTGTAAGCAAATAAGTATATTTTCTCATTCTTCAAAGGTACTAGTTTTCATAACCTTTGGGGCATAGTCATGCTTTCCATTGGAATGCAGGCTAAATGCCCTTGACAAATGTATTGCTTTCCACAGACAGACCGATACTTCTAACCAGAACACCGAGTAAGGTACACACAGCTCTGATGGTCCAATAACCATCCTACCAGGAGAACGTAGAAGGTTCATGCTGATGCTGGGCAGGAGGGTTGCTCTTAAAAGAACTGAACCAGCCAGCATTTTGCTCTGAGACTTCTCATACCCAGAACTGGGAGCAGTGAATGGCAATGGTGTCAGCCTCCTGCCATTGTTATGACAGCCTGAACTATGACAGAGGCCCAGCATTGAAAGGTAGCCTCGGGAGACAGATGTCAATGCCTTAGACTATTTCCTTCTTGGGTTAGGCTCTAGGCTATATGATTGTTCTGGTCTGTGAAACGATGAGGAATCCAGGTTCCTTCTGCTCTCTGCCATCTTCTGTGGGACTCAATGACTCAGCACCTTGTCTACTTCTCCAGGGAGAAGGGATGAGAGCAACTGGGCCCCGCCCTTCAAGGAGATGACCTGGAAGTTACAGACTTAGTTCACATTCAGTTAGTCAGAATTCAGTCCCACTTAGCTGCAAGGGCAGCTGGAATATGTACCATGTATTCTTCATGAACATTTGCTCACAAAAACGCAAGAACCTCATTACTATGAAAGAGAGTGTGGCCTGATCTAGTAAAGGAAGTAGTAGCGTGAAACAAGGAAGGGATACTTCCTTTTCAGTTTTGATTTTTCTTCTACTCTTCATTGAGAAAAGTAGAAAAGCCCATTTGCCTTAAGCACCAACAGTGAGATCAGAAAGTTGGTTAAACATAAGGCTACACAGAGAACATTGAAACTTCTAGAAACATATTGTAAAACATGAGAAAAGAATAGTGTTTGTGGCAGTTTTAGTCCAGGAGAGCTGCTGAACAAAAGGCCCCATTGAGTGCCTCTAAGAGAACGTTTCCAGCAGACAGACTGGAGGCAGGTGAGGGCGCTGTGAGTCTGAGCGGTGGTTCCTGTAGAGGGCTCTTGGCTTGCAGACACCTCCTAGCTGAGTGAGCGCATGGCAGAGAGCTCTCTGGTGACTCCTCTGGTAGGGACATTAACCGTATTGGAGCTAGCTAGGCCTTTAACAAATAAATGGGGGGGGGGGTTAACATGTCAGTGCATAGAGATGACAAAATAATGCCTTTTCTCTGGTGAAGGTGTTTCTGTCAGTCATTACCCAGACAGATGCATCAAGAGGCTAAATGCTACAGGCTCATTCGGCAGATGGATTTGTCCTAAGCTTAGTTAAAACCACTACAAACCCCACAGAAGTTATAGATGCATTTGAAATCCTTCAGAAATAGAATGTCTTTCAAGTTGGAAGCTTAAGCTCTGATCACATGTGTGCTTTAGAAAAAAAAAAACAATTCAACAAGGACACAGGCAATTTTCTGACCATCCCATGGGAGCCCCGGAGCCTGCAGCCTGCCCTATCTTGTTTTGTAAGAGATGCTTTGATTTTTAAAGAGTCCTTACACATTGTTAACTGATAGCTCCTTTCTGGTTTTGTTGGTAATAGGAACCCTTTAAGTGGGCAGTTCACTATGTTGCAACAGAACGCTGCATGAATTTTTTAAAGGTTCACAATCTATTAAAGTTAGAAACCAAATAAAAGAGTCCTGTTTGTTACAAGCCCCATTTTACCTTCTTTTTCTTTCTTCAGAAAGCACAAGATTCCTAGATGTTTATCTGTTTCTCTTTGATGATTTCCTCTTAGTTACAAAAACTAAGCGCAACAAAAAGGTAAAATGCTGTGATTTTAAGCTTCTAAATGATATAAATAATGAGTATAGCAGAAGTTGTCACAACTATGCAGCATTCTTACAACATCACATCATTCTTGAGAGATGACCTGCTCTTTCAGTGTCCACTTGCCTAAGACCTTCAGAAACCAAGTCAGTGTACAGCTGGCATCACAGACTAGATGTATTGACTAAGAATTGTTCATATTTCTTAAATATTAGTGCTGCCATTATTATTGCTGTTGCTGACCCACTATGCTTTTGGTCTGCTGCACGTCTCCTGTCAGAGCGTGCCCTCTGAATGGTATATGTGGGTAGTTTCAGGAAGGCTGCTCCTCAGAGGTGCTCAAACACCTGATCTTCGAGGTGGGAGTCTTCAGCTGTCACATCTCTAATGTTGTTTATCCCACTTAACTCTTTACTAAAATGACTGGCTGCACACAGATAATGTCATGAGGCTAACTATCCTGTATCTTTTAATGAACAAAGCCTCAAGATGACAGGTTGGTTAGTTGAGCTAAATAATTCAAAGATCCTTAAGCAATAAAATAGATAGCCATTAATCAATGAATAGCTGATGGGTAGTTGGGAGGGATAGGGTGTGTGGGAATATAGAGTCATGGTTTCAGTATTCATATGGCCTCCTGTTTTAAGCTACTCCAACTAGAATGTATGAGCAAGCCATGTTCTGAAGAATCTCTGCCCCCCACCACCCCCAGAAATGTGATACCAGCACAGTTCCTCCCCTCACTGAGCTCAGAGCAACAGAGCACGTGGTGAGCTAACAGCCACTTCCATTGGCCATATCATCACGTTATTCTGCTTCCATGCTTTGCAACTTGATTTCAAAGCAAGGACTGCTCTCCATTCATATTCCTGCTTGCTATTTCAAGTTCAATACAGGTCATGAAAAATGTCATCTTTTGCACCTTGTGAAAAATTCAGAATTTTATATATTTAAAGCACTTTTAAAATTATAGATTCAAATCCTTTTCCAATTTCACAGCATATCCCATGCATGCAAATGGCTAAAATGAGGGACTGAGATACTGGGATGAAGATCATCCCAGTGATGTGACAGGGATTAAATAATTATGGGCATCAATCATTATTTTGTCAGGTAATTAAACCTTGAATTCTTATCCATTAAGAAAAGGTTTTTCATAATCTAGAAATAGTCAGCTAGTTGCCAAGAAACTGGCTTCTAAGTCTCTCCTGTTGTACCATAGGCCTTGGGTACCAGCACCAAAGTTTGCTTCTTACACATTACACCATTTTCCTATTTTCAGAAACTTGGAGGCTCAGACCCTAGTTTAGTGTGTCCTTCACTTACTCCTGAGCTGCAAGCTGTAATCAAAGAGGGCGGTTCATGCACAGTGCTTGATCAGCCCATTCCACTGGACAGGCTGGTGGTCAGAAGCATTGATCCACGACACGTGTCACGTAGGTATTTCCATAATTCAGCTTTCATTGCTTGACATCAGTTGTATGCTGGACTTTTTGGTAGCAGGACACAGATCCAAGTTAAGTCTTCATAAAAGAGAAGCCTATTCCTACCTGGTATATATCATTCACCCTAGGGAGTAGTTAAGGTATCCTTGTGTGGATGTCCAGCTCTGGCATCTGCTAGCTGTGAGACCTTAGTCAGCACTTGAGTTTTCTAAACCTTGCATTCCTCTTGATAAAATAGGGATAATATCAACTTCAGTGGGTTTGCATGAGAGAAATGATTCTTCAATAAATGATGCTATTATTATCATTCTATTATCATTTGTCTATGTTAGTGAAGCAAGGCTAGTTTTGAAAGTGTAAGATTACGTTATTACATTCTATAGAAATAAATGTGCTGTGCATGTATGTGCACATAGATTCAGATCAGAGGTAGAGGTATCATTTTAAACTGTTATTAGAGCATGTCTGAGGGCTTCCAAAGACTCAGGCCCTGGGGACACAAAGATGGCTGGGAAAGTCTTTTGTCCTTGATATCACAAAATAAATAAATATGACCAGTGAGTCTTCTGTCAGCAAAACCCCAGGGCTCTTTGGGGCACTCCCTTCAAAGGGTATTTTATCTCCCCGGGGCTGAGGGTAGTGGCAGTGTTCAGAAGGAACCAGACAGCCACTCTGTCTCAGGAGAGGCTCCTTGGCCAGCTGAGGCTGGACTCATGAGGAATGCCACCTCCCTATCTACGGAGGAGTAGGAAACAGTACTCCAATTCCTACCTTAGTGGCCAAACCAGAACATTAAACACTAGCAGAGGACCAACCTAGACATAGCAAAGCAACCTTAAACAATGACTAAGTGATCAAAATAAATAGAAAACACTTGTATAATTGTGGTATAAGTGAACAGTATGGTTGGATGCCTTTTTATGTTTAATCCTGAATGGATGCAACCTGGCTTCCCGAAAGCAGAGAGAAAGTTACGGAAAGGCCACACCCAGAAAAATGGTGTCTGCCTCCTATGACTTAAACAAGATGCTGAAAGGTCACACAAGGAGTTGTAGGGCCACCTTTGTTTAATTTGGCTGAACACAATCATGGTCTATTTAGACTTATCAGTCAGTTTCTAGTGCTATAATAACATCCCCAGTGTTCTTGACTTGTAAGGAAAAAGGCTCATAGTTTTGGACTGTTGAGCCCATGGTCAGGTGGTCCTGTTGCTTCTGGTCAGCAGACCATGGCAGGAGCACATGACAGTGGAAACCATTTATCTCAAGGCCAAGACACTAGTGGAGAGGCTGGGGAAAGGAGAGATGAGGACCCCACAATCCCCTCCTAAGTCACACCTCCAACAGTCTAAAGACCTTAGCAGACCTCACCTCTTCAAAATTCAACAAGCTTCCAATAGTGTTACTGTGAGGACCAAGCCTTTAACAGATGAGTCGTTGGGGATCAGTCATCATCCAGAGCACTACAGAAGCAAGACTGGAAGGTGAGTTTTTCTTGGGGTGTACACCCACCAGATGTGAACCTTCTCTCTGCTCGAGGGAGCAAAACTGTGTAGATTCGTCAGGGATGCACCGGGTGAGGGAGAAACCACTTCTATTCACTATGTTTACTTTTCCATGAGAGTGTCTGGTGAGAGTTTCTTCCTCTACAATGGCTGTCATTAGACTCTGGTGTCCTGGATGCAGGACCATGCTGAAAGGAGACAGGGGGGCTCCAGGCTGTGGGGCCAGTCCTGCCAGCTTTAAGAACTGCACTTGGGAAGAAATCTACCATCCCTGGGTTGCTCTGGGAGACAGTGTTGGTCTTCTTTTTCTCAATTCTTTTCTAAAAATAACTGATAACAATACCTTTCTACAAGGGTATGCTTTTGTCCTTTTATGCTGTGATTTGTAACTAGCATGCCTTGCTCTCTGATGTGCTGACAGTCTGGAATGGGAGAACTGGCACAGGCCAGGAGGCTGAGAAGCTGTAGAGGAGGAAGAGTAAATGGAGACAAGAGACTGGGCACTGGAGGGACAAAGACCTAATTCCAAACTATGCAAACTACGGCCATATGACATCCAAGTGTGTGTGACTTTTTTTCTCACTTGTGAGAATTCAATGACCTATGACACATGATTGCTGTGTGCTTCCAATGACACTGAACAGAGGAGGAGTCATTATGGGTCTAGTACATAGTACATGTCTAAAAGTGGTATTAGTTCTTATATTAAAATGTTAGGGGAAAAAGATCTGTTCCATAATTACTTTACAGAGGTGTATGAAGTCCCTTGTGCCCATATTACAATGCACATGGTCGAGGTCCAATGGGAAGAACTGTGCCTTCAGGTTTGAGGAATGCTGATTCCAATCAGCAGCCAAGAGCAACCATGCGATCTTTAAAGCCTAACTCGCCACAACCCATAAGGACAGAAATCAGGAAGTCAGCACAGTCAGATCCTGTCTCCAGGAAGTCATTTTAATAGCTTCAAATCATCTCCTCCATAGACTGGACAGGGTTTTATTATTCTACTTTTAGCAGACTTTACTGGCTGACGAATAAAGGAATTGTGCGGGTTAGAGTTTGTAAGGATTATTTCTGATGCTAGAATAGTTTTTGCAATTAGGACAATAAATATTGCCTTTGGTTTCATCAGCAAACAAAGCCTGTCTCACCTCAGTTAAGGCTGAATTAAGTTTACAGATGTTACATAAAATATTAAAAATAAATAAAATGAAAAACAAAAACCAACACATTTAACATAAAATATTAAAAATAAATAAAATGAAAAACAAGTTTACAGATGTCTCCATGTAGCAATGCTGGTGAAAAGCACAGGAGAAGTCATCTGCTCTTTTCCTCCTCCTGAAGTAATCGCTATGTCCAATAAATAAAATAAAATAAAATAAAATGCCCTGGTCTGGTTTTAGGGTATTTCTGCATGTTGGCAAATGTAGAAAGCATTTATAAGCTGCAAAATCTTATCCGTTGTGTTTTATTAATAATTTAAGAAACAGACTTCCATCTTCAGAGCTACTGCTTAACAATAAAAGCAAAAACTGCATCCTCTTGCAGTATCTTGTGGCTTTTGAGGCCAGCTTAAAAAAAGACAAGATGGTTTATTTTGCAAACACAAAACCCATGCATTTCTGTTTGTTTTGCTTTGTTTCACATTTCACATAATTTGGTGAATACTGATTTTTTTTTCTTTTGGCTTTTCTTGACCTGTTGTGAAGCATTTAGATGTTTTCTCCTTTTGCCACATCTTAGTTATAATAAGCCCTGTTAGGTTGTGACTTCCTTTTATACAAAAATAAGTATTTAAAAAGGAGTGGTGATAACATAATAAAAAGTAATCATTAATGCTTATATATTTAGCATGTAAATTTACACATACTAACACAAAGCCACCTAATTATGCTTTGCTTGTCCTGCAAGAAGGAGGAGCTCGGTTTTCCCTCACTTATGCCAAGTGCATCTTTCATCAGCTGCTGCCCTCATTACAATACAAGCACCACAGTAAACCTCATGTAACCTATACAAGCCTCCCACCCTCATTAAAACAAACCAAAGCAAAAGAAAAGATAAACCTCAGGTTCTTGTACTAGGAAAACTGATTGGATTTCATTCTAAATGATTTGGCTTTTTGTCTTTGTTATATCTTTTTCTAGTCTTTGGGCTGAAAAACGCTTTTCTTATACAACATGAAAACAGATATCGACAGTGCACGGCAGCATTCTTGTTGCAAGCCCAAACGGAAAATATCAAAGTAGGTATCATAATTTTGTAGGCCTCTGATTCTTTACTTTCTATCAGGAAAAACATCCAATCCCTCAAGGGAAGGTGAACTGAGCTTTGTGTATACCCCTGCCCCCCCCCCCCAGCTTTGGGAAGAACTGTTGAGAGGAAGGGAGGGAAGAAAGGAGGGAGGGAGGAAGGGAAGGGTATTTGGTCTATACCCTGTTCAGAAACCTCAGTAGGGACAATTTCCTCACTAGCAGAGTTCACATGGCCCCTCTTTCTGCCCCCATGGAAGTCAAGAGCTGTCTCTGAGTTGTGCAGTTTCTGTAGGAAATGGGGACTTGGTGGTTAACTTTTAAGATTCTCTAATAAATTTCCCAAATGCAAATTGCATGTCATCATCTTATGTAAGACCCTGATCCATCATCCAGGAATGCCAACTCTGCTCTTCAACCTTAGCAAACAGGCCATTGCTTTTACAACTAAGAAGGGCAAGCAGCTGCCTGACCCCGGCTTCTTTACCTTAGAGCTCCCCATTTTTGTCTCTTCTCTGTTAGCCTTCTGTCAAGGCAACCGTACGGTCACTATTATTATTTTGTTTTTTTAAGACAGGGTCTTGGGTCTTGCCATGTAGTCCTGGCTGGCCTGGAACTTGCTGCATCACTCAGACTGGCCTCTAACACATGACCCTCCTGCCTCACACTCCTGAGTGTTGGGGTTACATGTGTGCTCCACGTGCCACTCAATTTTCTGGTTCACTTCCCTTAGAAATTTTTTTTTCAGATTATATCATTAAAGAACTTTTTTCTTTTTTAAAAAAAATATTTTATTCATTTTCAAGCGGAGAGAGGGGGGGGGAAACCATGGCCACCTTGTGGGTCTGGGTCTGGCTTATGTGGGTCTTGGGGAATTGAACCCGGGGCCTTAGGCACTGGAGGCAAGTGCCTTGTCCGCTGAGCCATCTCTCCAGCCCGAACTTTTTTTTCTTAATGGGGATTCAAGAAATTCAATTTTCCAACTGTCTGTATTCTTAGGACTCAGTTTTCTAATTAGTCATCACTACCTACTACAGTTCCTTGACTGCCCATGACTGTTTATCTAACTGTGCACCACACCATTGGAATTTTCCTATATGATTAGAGGCATTTAGATACTAGAAAGAAAACAGGAAACATGGAAATGTTTCTTTAGCCTTCAGTTTAAAGAATAAACCAACAAATAAAATGAAGACTACTAATACAAGTAATGAGAGAAATTTTCCATCAAGATTCTAATCTGCTTTTTTATATATCTTTTTCAACAGAAAACATGGATGGCCCAAATAACAGCTGCAATCTCTGGCTTCACCAAAAGTCAAGAAACCAAGAAAGTACCTTTATTCACATTCCCTACAGAATCCTCTGAAATTTAGGGATTTAAAATAAGTGGTATACTTCTATAGCAGCTTAGAAATTAATTAAGGTCTTTGCTCATTCAAACTATTTTTTCTTTAGCACTTATCTAGTGATGAGCTGGAAAGAGACGTGCATTGGAAATGCATTCCAGAATTTGAAAATTTGAGCCAGGACAGTCCTTATAGAGGAATAATGATGGGAACAAATTTGAACTGTAAGGAATTTCTTAATAGATATAGATGATAGATAATATATAGACATAGATATACAGACCATCATCTGTTCCCCTCAGACTTGTAAGAGGTGTGAATTAAGAATGGTGCTATTATGTTATGAAGGGTGACTGATCAGATAAATGGAGGACCAGAAAGAAACCCATGTCCACTACTGCGTCCAGTATGACTTCCAGCATCTTACCCAGAATCTATAAAATAATGAAACCAATGTTCCATGCTGCTTGTCATCCAGTCTTATTGCTTTATAGTCCTACCCCAGGCACAGTGGTAATGTTTTGATACAAAGTTTAATTGCACTTTTAGTATATTAAAGTATAAATGTCTTTCTTGGATAGCCAGTTTACTTATCTTGGGCATAATTATGCTACCTTGGAAGTAGAGAACCCCAAGAAGAAATTATACTATTTTAAGAGCATTGCACATTCACCAGTTACCACTTTCCCATGAAGGATGTTCATAGAAATAGCAAGGTATATTCCCTTTCACTTCATCTTTTTTGAAGAATGATGTATTTGTCAAAAAAATTGGATTTGAGTGTGTGTGTGTGTGTGTTGGCACAAAGTGCTCACTTAATTTTATCTTAAAGGGTTTAAAACCTTGTTAGAAATTTTACTAAGCAAAGCAGCTTGAACTATTATATTCATTTGAGCATATATTCTATTAATTGCTTTGAATGAACCATATTTTATCAATGAAAGTCCATAAACTTCTATTCCAGCCATGGTACCTTTTGTAATTTACAAAGTTAAAATAACAAATTTATCAAATTTGGCTGCAAGACAACTGAAATAACTGGACTTTTGAATTAAGGTGAAGAAAACGATAGTAGATGAGGTTGAAGGAAATCCTGCTCTGTGGCACTTTGAGGAGGTCACAGATTTCACCACGGGAGCAAGGGAGAATGGACACATGCAGCAAGCAGAAAGGCTTTGCACCAAGGCCAAGCACTATTATAGAACAGTCACAGATTTCTTCTGGGGGTGCAGACATTCCTTAGAAGTGAAAATAAAAGGGAAATCTACAAACAATAACTATTGTTAAGAATAATGAGGCTGGGACCAGGGAGATGGCTCAGCAGGTAAGAGCACTCTTCTGCCCCAGCACCACATAAAAAGCATAGCATTACACGCTCCTGTAACCATGGCACTGAGGGAGGGAGGGGATACCCAGGACTCTTTGGTTGGCCAGCCTCACTTAATACTAGGTTCTAGGCAATGAGGGACTCTGTGCCAAGGAAACAAGACAGAGGGATAGAGAAGGGTGCCTGGAACCCTCTTCTGGCCTCCTCCAGCCCAAGTATGCACATGGGCAAATGCATTTTGCACACAGACAGAAAAGAATGAGGTGGGCAGTGGGATGAAGAAAAACAAAGACTAATGACAGACACATGTGAAAATGCCATAAGGAAACTCAAGCCTCACCTGCTAACTAAACAAGAGCAAGGAGGAGAAGCTACTCCAGGTGAGTCCTAGGGACAGTACCTGGGTGGTACTGAAAGCATCAGGCCCAGACGATGGCAATAAAGATTTGTGCAGGACAAGATTCATGAAGAAGTTTCTGGCTGTAATAATTCCTTTAAGGAAGAAACATTTTGCAGTGACTTTAGCTATAAACAACCTAGGAAACTGACAATGGAGCTGGACTGGGTGTCTTTCTGGATTCCTTTAGTCCTCCGAGTCCAGGAACCATACAGTTATATGCATAAGGAACTACTTTTCTCTCTGAAATAGCCTAAAAGATGTAAAATAGTTCAAGACTAGGTCACACACAAACTTGAATTCTACCAAATAACACTAAAATAACATCTGCTGTGTAATAGGTCACATGCCTGGGAATATGCACACTGAACTCTTCAGAAGAAGCACCTTAGAATGAAATGAGGTGAGGACATCATTCTGGAACCACAGGGCCCAACATAGATAAAAAGCAAAACAATGCTGGACCTTCAAAGATGGGCTTTTAAATAGTCACCTTAGTATTATACTTATATGCACAATGAAAACAGGAATTAATTATATTTTAATAGTTTTTAGCTTAATCATTAACTTACAACACTGAGCAAAATGAAATGTCTCAAGCAAACTGGCATTAATAATTTCTCTTGAGATCAATAACATAATTACTGTCTTTAGTTGAACAATGTTAAAATATAACCACTGTCAATATCCAAGTGAAAAGCTCTAATATTCTAAGAATTAGTAAAACATGGTTAATATCTTGTTCTGTTTTAAATAAACAAAATAATTTATAGTCATAGGATAACATCTACTAGAAAGAAATGTTTTTAATATCATCTTGAACATATTAAAAAACAAGTTACAATTCAAATAAGGATTCTTCCATTGTTCTTTAGACAATTGAAATCTGCCTTGTAATTTATCTGTTATCTTTATAATCCATATAGTTCTAGTCACTGAGATTAGAAATTGCAGTATTTACTGAACTAAACTTTCTTACAAAATAAGGCACAACTAGATGATCACAAATAGTAAAGACACTATAAATAATGAACCCAAAAACTAAAGAAGGAAATAGTCTTGTGATGGATAGAGTATAAATATGCGATCCAGTTCCAAGGACAGGATGGCATACACATAGCTGTACCACGTTACAATACCTTCATTGCTTCGACACAGAAAGAAACAGTGATTTCCAATCCTATTTTATACAATTTTACATAAATTTATTAAGTTTATACACAATATTCACAGCTGCAACAATAACAAACTGATCATTAAAATTCAGGCAAAGGGCAATTAAGACACGGAAATGTGTGGCACATTATAATTACAGAATATCATTCATCAAGCTCATGTCTAGGAATACGAAATTGATGGCACATTTAAATATTATGGATCAAGTCATCCATGGTTTTTATAACCAAAGTGCATTTTAAAAAACTGATATAGTCAAACAGGTCACAAATATCAAAATATATGGTCATCATTTGCTTTCTACTTAGAAGCTAATAAACATTTTATGCAAATGCAAGGTTAAAAAAGGTGGTTTTGAAACTATATAAAATAATCATAAAGACTTTTGGGAAAATAAATTTGGCAGTTGCTATTTCACATGACAACAAGGAAACTACGAAACTAGCTAAATCCACTTTAAGAGGTAGTTGAACAAAATGTTATTTATACATTGCATTGAGGTTTATATGTTGGCCTTTATTTTCTTCGAAAGAAACAAATCTTATATCAGCAGCTTTGTCTCTTTTCTAATAAAACAACTCTGTAGGTAGAGTTTACTGTACACAAACCCAGCAACACTCGATGTTACATCACGTTCATGTTCTGGGGTTGCTGTTTCCAAACATGTCATGCCAGTATGTTTTGCACGCAGCAAAGAGCCGGGACTCTGCGTGTGCCAACTCTGACTCATTGACAAGATAACAGTACCAGTCAACATCTAACTGTACAACCAGGACGCAGAAGAGGGCATTTTAATTAAATAGGAAAAAAATCCTTGAAGTTTCGTTTCCAAAACACATTAAATTGGTAAAAAGCAAATGAAAAGAGTTTGGTTTCATTTATATCATAGAGTAGTATAGTAGCCCATAGGGGACCTGTGAAATGAGATTCGTTAGGTGAAAACCAGAAAACTCACCTAAAACCACATATGGTTGTATCTGTTGTTCTCTCCACTGTTTTCCTTCTTTTGTCAATTGCGGGGAAGGACTTACCAGAAGTCCTTCAGTGCACCCAGTTACAGTAGGAAGAAAACAAATACTCTAGTCCAGAACACTCATGAAGTTTTATCATCATTCTAGAAATGGAGTATTTTGAATATTTTTGTTTTTATAACTTACTTTAGTTACATAGAAAAGTATAAAATTGAAACAAAAAATTGAAACTATTTGAAGAATTTACAATTATGTAAACTGCACAAACAGCTCAGTTTCTGTTATCCATTGACTGTATTTCTTTAGCATATATATATGCTAAGGCTATGTTTATCCAACTCCAGGGACTTAAACCATGTCATAGCTACTGATAACAGGGTAAGAATTAAACACTGGGACAGTCTCTTGTTGCTTATATATGTGGCAAGTATGGCATATACATGATATAATTTAATTTTGGCATGATACTTGAAAGCAATTGTGCATTATAAATTCTTTCTAATAAATGCAATATTAACTATCATCCTTCTCTGCTATTATTAAATAATTGATTAAATATATAACTTTACATTTATTCTCCAGAATGTAACTAAAAAACTAATATTCATAACTTCTGTCTTCAGGTGCTTTTCAGCTTTCCAAATTTACCAAAGATTATGGTAAATCAAGGTTTATCTCCATCAGTTAGTACATGAATGATCCCTAAGGTGCTTAGCAATTCTGTTTGTTTTTGTTACAACTTAGGGGTTCCTAGGTATAACTGTTTTGGGCCATACTCTATTCTGCAGCTGTTACTTAAAGGTAATTTCACAGCATGACTTTTAAAAAGTTAAAAGATTTCCTAGTAAATATGTAGCCCAAACTCAGAAAATGAAGACAAATTTACAACTTTTAAATATCTGTCCTATTAGGTGAAGGGAATAAAAGTGAATAGTCCCTGTTTTCTCACCATATTCCATTGTTCTCACAGATAATACAGCAACAGTATGTCACCAGCTTTAAGAACACAAAACAATCATAGTGAAAAAGAGCTATGCTTGGGAAAGATGAACCAAATATGTTGATCTATTTAAAAAGAAATCTTCCCAAAGATGCTGGACAGACAAAACCAGGCTGTATAACATGAAGGCTCATTTCAGAAGACTGCACTGACAAGGAAACAGGAAGAAGACCACTCTACAATTCCTACTATTCGTCCTCCATTGAGGGGTGGGTGGGAGTTTTACAGGATTTTTTAAGAGGCAATAATATGTAGGAGTTTAAAAATGAGATAGAAAAGTACAAATGAACCCTAATCTTTGAAAAATAACCCTAGGATTAACATAAAGTAAACAATTATTTTTTTTCAGAAGATTTCATAAAATCAACTTGAGAATTGAATCAATATTGTTTGAACAAAATCCATCCTTGAATTCATGGTTAACACATTATTTCAACATAAACTGTATTTAGAATACCCAGCTGGTAGGTACATAACAATGTCACAGAGCAACAGGCCTAACTGTAAGAGAACAGGGTAGAAACTGTAATTGTCCCACGTGTGACTCCACCAAGGGAGTTCAGTATAATCTGTGTTACTGTGTGACAACAATCAGCCACGTCCATGCTGTACATATAATTTGGGAAAAAGAAGCTATGGAGCTGCAGCCATCATCTGTGGACAATGAAATTATATTTAAAAAAATACATTGCTATCTTCTGTCCAAAGTTTATTTACATTTCATTGGCTAATTCTGACCTTGGCATGAAAGCTGTTTCAGGGGTTAAATGGAAAAAAGTAATAAAAGATGAACCCAATCCTCACAAAAATAGAAGAGTTTTACTTGATATTGGTAACATTCCAAAATATACGAATTCTAATTTGGTCTAGTATGCAACCAGAATCCAAATAAAAGAGTAGTCCAAGACTTCTATTAAGCACATTTATTAAAAATCTAGTTAGTGTATGTTACTCTGACGTGTGACACGTCGTTATCCTTGCAGGTCATTGAAACATGTATCGCAGACGCGAACAGGCTTCTTGGAAGATGGAGTTAAGGCATTTTTGGCTGAACATTCAGCACAGAAGATATTTCCACAATGTCGGCAGTGGTGCTGTTGGGACACAAATTTAAACAATTTCAAGCACAAAAATGACACCAACACATTATAAAACCACATGATTATTGCATGCTATGCTATGAAGGTATACTAACTTTCCAGTGACTATATTATTTGGTGATATAATACCTCAACACGTCAATGTAATCCCACATTATATTAAATTGAAAGGTTCCTAATTATCCTACACAGTGCTGAACAATTTAGGCAGCTTTAGCTTTTATTATAGAATTCACAAAAGAACTCCAGGAAACCTTTTCAAAAGTGTTAAAGCATCCCTATTAAATGAAAAACTATTTCTGCTCACCAAAAGCTTCAGGAATAATATAAGCATAAGAGTATTATTTAAGATACATTTCTTTACCGCTCTTTGCTTTTTCTTTTGAAAGAATTCAATGATAATTAAAACACAGTTTAACACCAGCCCACTGCTTCAGAAAACGACTTTCTCAGAGAATAACTGAGTAGGAAAGAAGTAACTGAATTTAAAACTAAAATAACATGCTGCCTAGAAACTAGCATGCATGAGCTTTAATTAAATAGTTGTAAACTCAATTTTACCAATAAATATAATTTTTAAAATACATCCGCCAAAGGCAGAACTATTTTATGATTAAAACATCGTCACCGAGGAAAAACAACACTTTGTCACTGAGAAATGAAACCCAGAAAAGTAGCTTTAGGAGCAAAGTCAGTTACCCGCCTCACTGTGACTGAAAAGCCTTTGCCGCAGGACATACAGTTTTGGACTTCATTGTCCTCAGCCCATTTCCTGTTCAGTGCTTGTGTGTGTTTGATCTGTGAAAAAGAGTTTTAATACATTATGATAGTCAACATTTTAAAGAAGGATACATCACTTCTAATTTGGTACTAGACTATATGCAACATGGATTGTACGGTGTTCAACAAACCGGCACATCTATCTCATTGTATGCAAACTTAAATAACTCTCATCTTCAATAAAAGAAAAATTATGCATATTGAAGAATTGTCTTAAAATAAAATTATCAAAGATTTAAAGTCAGAAATACTTTGGTCAACTTCCATTGTCAAATATAGCTAGATTAATGACAAAATTGTATCCCTTTAACGCCAGTGATCAATTTTCCTCAGGAGTCTTTATTTTTAGATTTTTAAACATTTTATTTATTTGTAAGGAGAAAGAGAGAGGGAGAGAACGAGCATGCTGTTGTCTCTTCCTACCGCAAACAAACTCCAGATATGCGTCACTTTGTGCATAAGATTTATGTGGATACTGGGCTGGCAGGCGTGGACAGCAAGCATCTTTAACTGCTGAGCCATCTTCCCAACCCCTTTCCTTGGGGATCTGAGAGCATACTTTTCTTTTTGTCATGTGTATATGGAGTGTGTAAATGTGTACATGTATGTATACATGTAAGTGTCCATGTTGTGTGTGCATATGGGTAGACGACAAGAAGTCAATATCAGGTGTCTTCCTTAATCATTCGCTACCTTAGTCTTTGAAACAAGGTCTCTCACTGAGCCATAGTGTCCAGAGATTCAGCTAGAATAGACAGCCTACCCAGTACTGAGAATACAGGGGTATTTCACCATGCCCAGCTTTGACAAGGGGGCCAGGATCTACACCCAGATCTTCCCAACTGAGCCTTTTCTCCAGCCTTCTATTTCTTTAACTTGTGTATTTTGTAGTACATACTGGCCTTTAATTTATAATGATTTTCCTGCCTCAGCCTCCCTATGTGCCAGGATTAAAGCTGTGTACCACCACACCCAGCTTGAGGATCATGTCTTTAAATTCATACAGACTTGGTATGAACTGGTATTCCTTGGTATGCCTGAATTTTGCATTTCCCCTATGTTCCAACAATTCATAAATGATGTCTTTCTAAATGAATCCTTAAAATGAATCCTTATTTTATTTTTATTTTTATTTTTAGTTTTAGTTAGTTAGTATGTTTTTTGAGGTAGGGTCTCACTCTAGCCCAGGCTCATCTGGAACTTACTCTGTAGTCTCGGGCTGGCCTAGAACTCAGTGAACTTCTCCTACCTTAGCCTTCTGAGTGCTGGGATCAAAGGCATGTGACACCATGCCTGGTTTGTTTATCTTGTATATTGTCTATAAAACCTATAATATCACCACATGGACATTGAGTAGCTATCTAAAAATATTTATTAAACATGCATTAATTGTTTTCTTGGGGTTTGGTTTTGCTATACAGTGCTGGAGAATGATTTTAGCCATGTATTCTACCACTGAGCTAGACCTAGATGGTTTTCTTTAGAGTTAAAATAGGCTTTTTAACTAAGAAATCATTTCTGCTGTAAGCAAGTGTCCCATGTCCCTAGGGGACTTACCTGCAGGGATTGGTTCTCTCTGCCCAGCTCCTGCACTGCTGCAGTTGTATTATCCAGCTTTCTTTGCAATTCTAGTACTTTGGTCTGAAGCTTTTCTATTTCGCCTTCTCCTTTTAGACATCTGACAGAGGAGATTGCAAAGAGAGAATCAACTTTTAAGAAATCATTAAAGACCCTTCTAAAATATAGGTAATAGACTATTCTGGCAATTGTAGAAATAATGTGTTAACTTCAACAGTCTGATTGCTATTAAGGGCTGATTTTTTTAAAATGCTGTTCATAACCCTTTAGGGGTTCTGCTTTCCTCTAGTAGGAAAGTGTGGCCTATGACAGGCAATCTTTTTACCACTTAGAATGGGTACAAACTAATTTACCAGACATCAATCACCTTTCCAGCAGTGCTCGTCTTTCATCTTGGTTATTCTGAACTGTTGCTTCAAAGACAGCAATTTCACCCCGTAAGTCATCTGTCTGCTTTTCAAGCTCACTCACTCTCCGTTGACTAGACTGCCACTCCTTCTTTACAGTGCCCAAGTTTTCATTTAATGTTGTGATCTGCATGGTAAGCTTCGCCTCATTTTCTTCATGCTTCTTCATTCCTGCTTCCTTTTCTTTCAGTTCAGAATGCTGAGCAAAAAGAAAGAAAACAAAACTGGCAGGAGGGGATAGGCTACTACGAAAGTGTCATAAAATAATTTCTTTTACTTACTGAATCTAAAATACTGAAAATACAAAGAACACTGTTTCTGGAAAGGATACAGAAGAACACACCTCCTCACATGCTAATAAAACTGATTCTGCAAACCTGTAGCTTAAACGGACTCAAATTTCAGCAGAAATGATGGCTAATAAGTCTAATACGATCAAAGTAAAGTGATACAACTTGAGGTTTTTCTTTTGTCCACCAGATCACGTGAAGTTGCACACAGACAGCAAGATATCCTGGTGACATAGATGGTACCTCCTCATGTCTCTCAATGCATCCTTCAGTGTTTATCAGCCCGCCAAAATCACAATACATGCCCTCAGACCAAGAGTCAAGTTATCTGGTGAGATTTGGGAGTTAGTTCAATGAAGGAAAGCCAGATGCTTCCTATTAGACACTCAATGCAGGGAAGGAAAAGCAGACTTTGTCATAATTCCAAGCTGAAGTTTCCATTTCCCTTATCAACATTCACTCTGACCAAATAAATGAGCTTAACATGATTAGCCCTCATACCATTTACCTCCATCTATACAGCTATAGGTTTGCTAAAATGTTTTCAAATTATTTTTAATTGACTTTTTTCTTACACCAAGATATTATTACAGAATAAAATGCAAATTAAATACCCTTTCATAGAAACAACAATGTTAAGAAAATATTTAAACTGTAACTGAATCACTGAGTTAATTCAAAGCTCTACTATAAAGCCTACCTCCCACCATAACTACTGACCAGTTTAGCTTCTTTCTGAACAAACTCTTGCTTTAGCTTCTCTTCTTCTTTTTCCACCTGCTCTTTCAGCATCTGCTGGCTTCTCTTCTCCTGCTCCAGAGCTGCCACCATGGAGTCCACTTTGCCCTGGAGTTCTAATTTCTGCTGAATCAAAAGCTGTTTGGCATCCTTGAGATTTGTTAACTCCTGTTGAAGAAGGCCCAGCATGAGTCATCCTTAAGAGTAGGTATTTCACAAGCAAGCTGAATTTATGCAATTTATCACAACAGAGAGACTATAACCTTTCTCTCAGAAAATGGAAACATTTTACAAATCAAATAAGGTTATTTAGCTAACACCCTATTTGATTATAAGTAATAAAATGTTTAAAACAAAGAGTACTAAGGATTTAAAGAAGAAAAATAACTGATAAAAAACAGAATCCCTTAAAAATAAAAAAAAAATAAGTTTATTTTATTCATGAACATAGCTTTCTAAAACTATATCCCTCTTTATTATCATTTCAATTAAATCTAAACTTTTATAGATACTTTCCCTTTATTAAGGAACCTGAAAACAAAAGTAACATAGTTTCAATATGTACATAGATGTCATGTAATACAAGAACACCCTGGAAGGAATTTTTGTCAAAAAAATCAAAACAGAGGCTGGAGAGATGGCTCAGTGTTTAAAGGCACTTGTCTGTAATGCCTGGTGGCCTGGGTTCAGTTCCCAAAACCCACATACAGCCAGATGCACAAAGTGCTGCATGTGTCTGGAGTTCATCTGCAGCATCAGGAGGTCCTGTGTAACCATGCACATATTCTCATTCTCTCTCGTTTTCTCTCTTAAATAATAAATAAATAAGTTTAAACAGACAATGAAAAATTTGCCTAGTATTTGGTAGATTTTTCTCTTAGTCTCTCTACGATATCACTATATATTTACATATAAATGTATAAAGGACATAAATTCAACACAGAAGAGAGGAAAAATGGTTGTCACCTACCTTTATGCTCTCTTGTTTGTGGGACTTGAGTTCTTCACTTAGCTTAGTGATTTCTTTTTCTTGTCTACACTTTATCTCCTCTATCTCTGCCAGTTTAGATTTTTCATTCACTAGTTCTTTTTCTTTTGTTTTCTGTAGAAAAATGATCAAAATTATTGCTAAAGCATACACTTGAAAATAATATAAATATTATTGTTCATGACATTGGCTCTTTCCCTTTTAACTTTGAGTAAATTATATACCATCTTCTGCTTATTTCATTTAATCTCATGTTATATAAAATTAGTTACAGCATACATTGTGAAATGAATATTGCCTATCCAGACAAAGCCTACATAAAATTTAGCAATACTACCATTCTTATTCTTATAACTTCCATTATCATCACTGTCTTTACATAAGGCTACTATTGGACTAGCATATATTACCTATAGAGAGCAATCGCTGTTTAATAGGTAAAGAATCAGACATTTGATAGAAATTAATCTATTAGAGATATAGTTAACACTGAAAGATGAGTCTAATCCAAAAACTCTTACAATTTAACACCTATAATTATAGTTCTATCAGAATTTTCTAACCTGAAGCATAAATCTTGAATTTCATCACAATTTAGCCATCCTCAAAAAATTTCCCCATTTAATTACTTAAAGACAATTCCAGGAATGGCACAATTTAGAATATATTAAGAACTTCAGGAATTGTACACTTTGAAATAATATTCTGTCACTGATAGGAATATATAATTTCATTATGAAACAAAACATGTGTGCTCTGATAAAAAAATTTTGTACAAAATGCAAAGTGATTTTAAAACTTTTAATTTAGCATCATTTATATAAAATACACTATACTTTCCCTTAGTCAAAGATGATTATGATTTTTTAAATAATTAGTATATTTGATTGTTTTGTTTGTGGTGCCAAATTGAGCCAAAAGGCTTGTGCATACTAGGTAAGTACTCCAGCCCAAAATTGGTTCTTAATTTTAAGAATTCCTGAGCTGAGTATGGTAACACATATCAGTAATCCCAGCATTAAGAAACCATCATGCACCACATAGTGAGACCCCCATGTTAAAAAAAATTCTTAAGATTAGGAATTACTTTATATGCTTTATAATCTGAGTCATATATCTAGAGATAATATATGAGAAATAGTTATCTATTCTCAAATGGTCAAGGGTCTATGGTAGAAAAACAGATGTTTATAAACGCTACAAAAAGCAGTAAGAAAAGTGGGCAGGCATAACAAAGAAGGAATCACAAAGTAACTCCCTAGCACAAAACTTTCAAGGTCAAACATATGTTCATGTATTTGCTATGTCCTCTGAAAGAGCTGCTAAAAACAAGGGGGATACCTGTATTGGACAAGAGCTTTAATTGGAGGCCAGGCATGGCGGTGCACACCTTTATTCAAAGCACTTGGGAGACCAAGGTAGGGTAGGAGGAGGACCATTGTGAGTTCGAGGCCAGCCTGAGACTAAATAGTGAAGTCCAGGTTATCCTGGGCTAAGCCTCAAAAATCAAACCAAAACAACAGCAGAAAAGACGTTTAACTGGAAGATCTCTAAGGCCATTGCAACTCAGAGTCTTGATTTCAGTCATGGAAATGAGATACCTTTTCTTTCTGGATATCCTGCAATGCTTTACTCTGTTCCTTCAGTTGCTGTTCTTTCTTGGCTGAATCCTGCTCCAAAGTAGATTTAGCAGTCTTCAGTTCTTGAATTAATTTATTTTGGTTTCCAATTTGATTTCTGTTTGAAATCAAGTCTTCGTGTGCTAGAGAAAGCTTCTCTTCTACAGACTTATAAAAATAATTTCCCCAATTACTAAGTTAGCAAATTTCAACAAGCATGACAGTTAACACAGCATTATGGAAAGAGTACATAATCAATCCTGTGTCACTTGACCACGAGGACATATTCTGGACATCCTTGTTAGATTTATCATGTGAATATCAAAGTCTGTAGTTACAAAACCTAGATGCTTGGGCTAAATGGTACAGCCTATTACTGGTTGCAGGCTACACACTTGTACAGCATACAAAGCACTATGGTGAATATTTTTGTATCTAATCATTTATGAATATAGAAAGGCACAGTGGAAATACTAGGCAGTAAGGATTTTTATCCATGTTATGATCCTATGAGACTGCCACTATCTGTGGTCGTCACTAACTAAAGCATCATTACATAGAACATGGCTATAAAAATATAGTATGGTATGCCCTGCAATAAAATTATGTAATAGATAAAAATTATAATATGAACTCTTATGTCTATGGAAAACATTGGTGGTTTAAATATTTGGTGAAGTAATTCCAGAACCTCTACAAATAATATAAAACTACTGAATGCTTGTACTATCGTTAATGTTTCTAGGTGATAGAAAGGATATCAGAGGGCTGGAGAGATGGCTCAGCGGTTAAGGCACTTGCCTCCAGTGCCTAAGGCTCCAGGTTCAATTCCCCAGTACCCACATAAGCCAGACCCACAAGGTGGTGGCCCTGGTGCGCTCTCTCTCTCTCTCTCTCTCTCTCTCTCTCTCTCTCTCTCTCTCTCTCTCTCTCTCTCT